>QVTF01001618.1:267500-275080 GCA_003573665.1 Oxygymnocypris stewartii | reverse complement strand
CATAAATCATAATATAAATTATAATTGTATTTGTATCTTTAAAATAAGTTACACTTTTACAAAAATATTGTAAATGTTTTAATAGTCCAGTTTATTTATCAAATGATACAGGTGCATCACAATAAATTAGAATGTCGTGAAAAAGTTCATTTATTTCAGTAATTCAACCCAAATTGTGAAACTTGTCAATTAAATAAATTCAATGAACACAGACTGAAGAAGTTTAAGTCTTTGGTTATTTTAATTGTGATGATTTTGTCTCACATTGAAAATGTCTGAGAATGTACATGGGAACAGAAATAAGGTCACGGTGTAACTTTTAACGCACCCTCAAAGGCAGCTGAGATATGACGCGTTCAACTTGGCCAATAATGTGATTTCTCCTATTACATTGTCATATCTGCCAAATTTATAGGTTCATATCTTAGTATTGATACCGTAAAAATGTCTGAACATTTTTATAGTAACAGTCAAGGGCCCTGGTTGTAAAAATAAGGCCCGCGTTGTAATATTTAATGCACCCTCAAAGACAGCTGAGATATGACGTGTTCAACTGGGCCAATAATGTGATTTCTCCTATTACTGTATTGTCATATCTCTTAAATGTATGGGTCCATATCTTAAAAATGCTACAGTAAACATGCCTGTAAATATGCATGGAACCAGTCAAGTACCCTGAGAATAAGGCCCCAGAGGATGTTTTAACGCACCCTCAAAATCACCTGAGATACTGTGTGTAAAGACTGGTCAAAGGCAGGGGATCCAAGTGCAGTAATATATATTATTGGACAGAGGCAGAATCACACAGGCAATGGTCAGAGGGCATAACAGGAATATCGGAGGCAGAGCAGAGACGTAAACAATACCAGGCAGGGGTCGAGGTCACAGGCACAGGTTCAGAAGTCCAAGGTCAGGCAGTCCGGGGTCACACACAGAGATAACAGATACGGGGAAGAACGCTCAGAAATGTAGCCAGGGCAAAACAAGACTTCGCAGTGAGTGAGTGTTTGTGTGCTGCTTTTATGTGAGTGAGTGAATGAGGTGCAGGTGTGGTGAGGCAATTAGGGTTGATGAGTGAATGGTGACAGCTGTGTGATTGGTGTAATGGTGGACGGGAGAGTGTGAGTGCAGTGCATGGGAGATGTAGTCCATGGGTGATGTGCAGTAGAGTGAGTGGTAACCAGATTCATGACAGAGCCCCCCCCCAAAGAGCGGCTTCCAGACGCTTACACAAAGCATACTCCAGGAGGGTGGTGGAGCGGAGGTGGAACCGGGGGAGGGAATGGAGGGCCAGGTCCATGTGGGGCCAATGAGGCAGGAGCCCACCAGGGCGGGGCGGAGGAGACAGCAGAGACGTGAGTGACACTGGGTCTGCGGGCGTGAGGTGACTCTGGCAGGTCGGCGGAGACGTGAGGTGACTCTGGCAGGTCGGCGGAGACGTGAGGTGACTCTGGCAGGTCGGCGGAGACGTGAGGTGACTCTGGCAGGTCGGCGGAGACGTGAGGTGACTCTGGCAGGTCGGCGGAGACGTGAGGTGACTCTGGCAGGTCGGCGGAGATGGAGGTGACTCTGGCAGGTCGGCGGAGACGTGAGGTGACTCTGGCAGGTCGGCGGAGACGTGAGGTGACTCTGGCAGGTCGGCGGAGACGTGAGGTGACTCTGGCAGGTCGGCGGAGACGTGAGGTGACTCTGGCAGGTCGGCGGAGACGTGAGGTGACTCTGGCAGGTCGGCGGAGACGTGAGTGACTCTGGCAGGTCGGCGGAGACGTGAGGTGACTCTGGCAGGTCGGCGGAGACGTGGGTGACTCTGGCAGGTCGCGGAGACGTGGGTGACTCTGGCAGGTCGCGGAGACGTGGGGTGACTCTGGCAGGTCGGCGGAGACGTGGGGTGACTCTGGCAGGTCGCGGAGACGTGGGGTGACTCTGGCAGGTCGCGGAGACGTGGGGTGACTCTGGCAGGTCGCGGAGACGTGGGGTGACTCTGGCAGGTCGACGGAGACGTGGGTGACTCTGGCAGGTCGACGGAGACGTGGGGTGACTCTGGCAGGTCGACGGAGACTGGGGGTGACTCTGCAGGTCGGCGAGAGACGTGGGGTGACTCTGGCAGGGTCGCGGAGACGTGGGGTGGACTCTGGCAGATCAGGCGCCCACCAGGGCGGAGCAGACGAGACAGACGCCCACCAGGGCGGAGCAGACGAGACAGACGCCCACCAGGGCGGAGCAGACGAGACAGACGCCCACCAGGGCGGAGCGACGTGACAGACGCCCTCCAGGGAGGAACAGACGAGACAGACGCCCACCAGGCGGAGCAGACGAGACAGACGCCCACCAGGGCGGAGCAGACGAGACAGGCGCCTCCGGGGCGGAGCAGAGATCCCTGGCCGAGACTGGGACCTAGAGGAAACGGAGACACAAGAGGCAGAGAGAGCACATTTGGTTTCAGGAACCGAGGCAGGGAGTTTAAGCGGCATGGTAGATCCGGGGACTCGGGCAGCCATGATGGATCAGGGGACCTCTATGGGCCATGGCGGTCCGGGGTCTCCCGTGAGCAATGGAGGGGAGCTCCCTCCATGAAAGTTCTTGGTGAACTCCACTACCTCGAGGGGGCACTCTGGAAGCGCTAAATCTCGGTGGCGCTCGGGCGGCTCTGACTCTCTGGGCACTCAGGGGGCTCTGACTCTCTTGGGCGCTCGGTAGAACTGGACGGAACCAGCGGAGGCATTGTTTGAGCTGGGCGGGACCAGCGGAGACGAAGGAGAGCTGGGCGGGGACCAGCGGAGACGGAGGAGAGCTGGGCGGAAACCAGGCGGGAGACGAAGGAGAGCTGGGCGGGACCAGCGGAGACGAAGGAGAGCTGAGCGGGACCAGCGGAGACGGAGGAAGAGCTGGGCGGGACCAGCGGAGACGAAGGAGGAGCTGGGCGGGACCAGCGGAGACGGAGGAGAGCTGGGCGGGACCAGCGGAGACGGAGGAGAGCTGGGCGGGACAGCGGAGACGGAGGAGAGCTGGGCGGGACCAGCGGAGACGGAGGAGAGCTGGGCGGGGACCAGCGGAGACGAAGGAGAGCTGGGCGGGACCAGCGTGCGAAGGCGGAGCTGGGCGGGAACCAGCGGAGAGAAGAAGAGCCGGAAAAGGGCCGTAGGGGCTCTGGGGAAACGGACGGAACCAGGAGGGGACCCGGAGTGCCGGACTCTGTGAGCTCCTGGATCGGAGCGGCCTCTGGAGCGAACTCTGCGAGCTCCTGGATCGGAAGCGGCCTCTGGAGCGGACTCTGCGAACTCCTGGGACGGAGCCGGCTCTGGAGCGGGACTCTGCGAGCCCCTGGGACGGAGCGGGCCTCTGGAGCGGACTCTGCGGAGGGCCCCTGGGACGGAGGCGGGCCTCTGGGAGGACTCTCGAGCTCCTGGGACGGAGCGGCCTCTGGAGCGGACTCTGCGAGCTCCTGGGACGGAGTCGGCCTCCTGGAGCGGACTCTGCCGAGCTCCTGGGACGGAGCGGCACTCTGGAGCACGGACTCTGCGAGCTCCTGACGGACGAGCGACCTCTGGAGCGGACTCTTCTGCGAGCTTCTCTGGTAAGGAGCGGCCTCTGAGAGCGGACTCTGCGAGCTCCGGGACGGAGCGCCTCTGGAGCGGACCTCTGCGAGCTCCTGGGACGAGCGGCCTCTGGAGCGGACTCTGCGAGCTCCTGGACGGAGCGGCCTCTGGAGCGGACTCTGCGAGCTCCTGGGACGGAAGCGGCCTCTGGACGCGACTCTGCGAGCTCCTGGGACGGAGCGGCCTCTGGAGCGGACTCTGCGAGGCTCCTGGGAAGGAGCGGCCTCTGGAGCGACTCTGCGAGCTCCTGGGACGGAGCGGCCTCTGGAGCGGGACTCTGCGAGCTCCTGGGACGGAGCGGCCTCTGGAGCGGACTCTGCGAGCTCCTGGGACGGAGCGGCCTCTGGAGCGGACTCTGCGAGCTCCTGGGACGGAGCGGCCTCTGGAGCGGACTTCTGCGAGCTCCTGGGACGGTGGGTGGATTGCGGCCTCTGGGAGCCGGACTCTGCGAGCTCCTGGGACGGAGCGGTCTCCTGGATGCGGACTCTGCGATGCTCCTGGGACGGAGCGGGCTCTAGAACACCCACAGTGAAGGAAGAGCCAGCACACGATAAAGCATAGTTCAAAAGGCCCCTCAAACTCCCATGATACACTCTTCCAGAAAACAAAGATTTGTTAACCTGGCCTTGACCTGACTAGTGAGTCCGAAATAAAACAAGTCCTTGAACAGATACTCGTCGTACAACGGTACCTGGTAAGACAGCTCACAAAACTGGTGAACATACTCTTCCATAGTCAGGCCTCCCTGGCGAAGATGTAGGAGTAGGCTTATGCTGTCCATAGTGAGCTGGGTAGGTGAGATGATGCTGCTGGATCTGAGGTGGCGAAGTCTTCTGTAAAGACTGGTCAAAGGCAGGGGATCCAAGTGCAGTAATATATATTTATTGGACAGAGGGCAGAATCACACAGGCAATGGTCAGAGGGCATAACAGGAATATCGGAGGCAGAGCAGAGACGTAAACAATACCAGGCAGGGGTCGAGGTCACAGGCACAGGTTCAGAAGTCCAAGGTCAGGCAGTCCGGGGTCACACACAGAGATAACAGATACGGGGAAGAACGCTCAGAAATGTAGCCAGGGCAAAACAAGACTTCGCAGTGAGTGAGTGTTTGTGTGCTGCTTTTATGTGAGTGAGTGAATGAGGTGCAGGTGTGGTGAGGCAATTAGGGTTGATGAGTGAATGGTGACAGCTGTGTGATTGGTGTAATGGTGGACGGGAGAGTGTGAGTGCAGTGCATGATGGGAGATGTAGTCCATGGGTGATGTGCATTAGAGTGAGTGGTAACCAGATTCATGACACTGTGCCTCAAATTGGGCCACAAATGCAATTTATCCTATTACATTGTCATATATGCAGAATTTATGGGTCCTTATCTTAAAAATTCTACAGTAGAAATGCCTGTAAATATGCATGGTACCAGTCAAGGGCCCTGGAAATAGGGTCACAGTGGGACTTTTAATGCACCCTCAAAGACAGCTGAGATATAGCGCCTCCAATCGGGCATATAATGCAATTTATCCTGTTACTGTATTGTCATATCTCTTTAATTTATGGGTCCATATCTTAAAAATGCTACAATAAAGATTTCTGACAATTCGTATGGTAACTGTCAAGGGCCCTGGAAATAAGGCCCCATTGTAACATTTAATGCATCCTCAAAGACATCTGAGATATGGCGCCTTCAATTGGGCCAATAATGCGATTTCTCCTATTACATTGTCATATCTGCCAAATTTGTGGGTCCATATCTTAGTATTGCTACAGTAAAAATGTCTGGAAATTCGCATGGTCACAGTCAAGGGCCCTGGAAATAATGTCCCAGTACAAATTTTAACGCACCCTCAAAGACAGCTGAGATATAGCGCCTCCAATCGGGCATATAATGCAATTTCTACTGTTACTGTATTGTCATATCTCTTACATTTATGGGTCCATATCTTAAAAATGCTACAATAAAGATTTATTTGCAGAACGCTTCGCGGAGGCTCAGAATTTGTGTCAAGTGATGCGACACTTCCTCCCGGAATGCACCAGCTCTTCTGCTGCTTGCAATCGCCCCAGACCTGCGATGACTCAGCAGACAGCCAAACCAACGCCAGCCACCCCTGAGGGGACCACCCCGCTAGCAGCCTCTAATGTGCCACTTGTCACCCCGCTCAGAGCTGGGTGCAGAGGAAAGTGTGTTATTGCTTCCCCACGAGCCCTCTTTGGTGCCCGGGTGTCCGACTGCTGTGATAGCAGAAAAAATAAAACACATACATTTTCAAAAGAGAGCAAAAAAAAACTTCTGCCTGCCATAAGCGCCCTGCCCTTATGCACTCAGTCTTTAGAGCCGTTTAGACCCCTTGCCACGCAGTGCTGAGGCCTGGCAGGCCATCCCCGGTGCGTGGGTAATGGCTATGATAAACGAGGTTATAATCTCCAATTCGCTCGAAGACCACCGCGCTTCTGTGGTGTGCTCGCCACCAAAGTGCGCAGCGAGAATATTCAGTCCTTCGCACAGAGGGGATTAATCTACTGGTAAAGGAGCCATACAAATCATTCCTCCAGCCCAGAGCGAGTCAGGCTTCTACAGCCAGCTACTTCCTTGTCCCTAAAAAAGACAGTGGCCTGCGACTTATTCTAGATCTCAGACTCCTGAGTCACGTCCTGGTAAAAAGGTAATTCAGGATGATCACTTTAAAACAGATCCTCTTACAAATATGCCCAGGGAACTGTTCATGTCGCTGGATCTGAAAGACGCGTGCTTTCATATCCAGATAGCCCCCCATCACAGACTACTCTTGGAATTTGCTGTCCCTGGCTCCCCGCACTTTTACGCGATGCATGGATGCGGCTCTCTCCCCTCTGCGACAGATGGGAATGCGCATACTCAACTACCTCGATGGCTGGCTCAATCTGACCCAGTTTCGACATTGCACAGTACACTCCTCCTCAGCCACTTAGGTTGCCTGGGGCTCAAGGTCAATTTTGCCAAGAGCATACTGTCACCCAGATAAACAACATCTTCTCCACATCGATGATTTTGAAAGAAATCATCGAGTGGGTTCAACTGGACCGGCTAAAAAAAAGCTTTAAAATGCAACGACACCTCGTCATCGAACAATGCTGCGTTTTGCATTCGAATGTGGATTTTTATTTTAAATTTGATTAATATTCGATTATTTTTTGACAGCCCTAACGGTGAGCATGCTGGCCATGCAAGAACTGGGATGTTTTCAGCTTCCAGGAATTGTGTACAGATCCTTGCATCACGGGGCCGTGCATTATCATGCTGCAACATGAGGTGATGGTCGTGGATGAATGGCACAACAATGGGCCTCAGGATCTCGTCACGGTATCTCTGTGCATTCAAAATGCCATCAATAAAATGCACCTGTGTTCGTTGTCCATAACATATGTCTGCCAATACCATAACCCCACCGCCACCATGGGCCACTCGATCCACAACATTGACATCAGCAAACTGCTTGACGCCATACACATTGTCTGCTATCTGCCCTGTACAGTGTAATGGTCTTTTTAACACGTCTGCCACTTGAAGGAATGATAGGCCGCTCACTGGTGAAGAAGAAGAAGGTAAATTGACCATTTCAAAAATATTGCATACATTATGAATGCTGCCATGTCCATTATTATTGTGTTTGGTCTTTTTTTCTGCAAGGCCTTATCAAATAAGCATGTTATATTATGAGCATAGCAATATATGAACATATAATGTCACAATATTAGACTGATACATGTACAGTGTACTCTTGTATTTATTCATTTATATTTTTTCTGTATTTTGTATCAAATAAATGCAGCCTTGGCGAGCAGAAGAGACATAAATGTACATAATTTACAAAATAATTATAAAACTGGTTGGCAAATGACAAAAAATTGTCATTTTACTGTTATTTGTCAAATTAATAAGTGGTGTGGCATGGAAATCAGCACTTTAATAGTAATCTGATGTTTTTTTTAATACAGTTTATGGATCAT
>QVTF01001618.1:200000-260000 GCA_003573665.1 Oxygymnocypris stewartii | reverse complement strand
TGCAGGGCTGCTGTGTGATCTGCTGTGGTCAGATCCTGACGTGTGTGTGTGTGTGTGTGTTTTGGTGTGTTGCAGGGCTGCTGTGTGATCTTGCTGTGGTCAGATTCTGACGTGTGTGTGTGTGTGTTGCGAGGGCTGCTGTGTGATCTGCTGTGGTCAGTCCTGACGTGTGTGTGTGTGTGTGTGTGTGTTGCAGGGCTGCTGTGTGATCTTCTGTGGTCAGATTCTGACGTGTTTGTGTGTGTGTTGCAGGGCTATGCTGTGGTGATCTGCTGTGGTCATATCCTGACGTGCGTGTGTGTGTGTTGCAGGGCTGCTGTGTGATCTGCTGTGGTCAGATCCTGACGTGCGTGTGTGTGTTGTGTGTGTGTTGCAGGCTGCTGTGTGATCTGCTGTGGTCAATCCTGATAAGGATGTTCAGGGTTGGGAGAGAATGATCGCGGGGTGTCCTCACCTTCGAGCGGATGTGGTCAGTAAGTTCCTTGAACCGTCACGATTGGATCTCATCTTGCCGCGCGCATCAGGTTGACTAAACTCCTCTCTGTCAGCGGCATTCACAGTCGGATTACGTTTCACACACATTATACACCAAACAGTTCTTCATTAATCAGTGTTCCCAAAGTTATGATATCAGACATGATGGGAGATGCAGATGCTGTGTTCTCAGGGTTTGAGAAGTCCGGTTTAGTTGGAGCTTGTGAGGTTTGTGATCAGTGCAGCGTGAGAGGTCTCTGTTATTATAGACGGCGCTGACGCAGAAACCAGAAGCAGTGAGGACGTCATGATCCAGATATATGTCAGTTCAGGGTTTGTGCAGCCTCTCCAGAGAAGTTCAAGCACTTCACACTGCTATTTACATCACTTTAAGCCTCTAACATGCTTAACAAAACAAAAACGTGTTAATGGGATGAGAAATATACTTTGCGTTAAACAAACACTTGTGTAAAATATAGATATAAAGACATGACATCATCGCTGTAACCAGCAGAGGAGCACTTACAGGCTTGTGTGGTTCTCAACTCAAGCTTGGGGCTTTACCGGTTAATGTGTGTTACTGAGAAACATGTGGTATTGAGTAGCTGCAGGGTTTGGACTGGTTTAAGACGCTCTGCTGCTGTTCTGCAGGTGGTTGAGGATGGTTACGAGTTCTTCGCCAAACGCCAGCTGGTCACGTTGTTCTCGGCGCCCAATTACTGCGGAGAGTTCGACAACGCTGGAGGAATGATGAGTGTGGACGAGACCCTGATGTGCTCCTTCCAGGTAACATGACTCCACTAACACATGACTCCACCTACACGGTCACATGACTCCACCTACACAGTCACATGACTCCACCTCCACAGTCACATGACTCCACCTCCACAGTCAAACATGACTCCACCTACACGGCCACATGACTCCACCTACACAGTCACATGACTCCACCTCCACAGTCACATGATAATTTTGACCCATACAATGTATTGTTGTCTATTGCTACAAATATACCTGTGCTGCTTATGACTGCGTCTGTGCTGCAGGGACACAGTTACGCTATAGTGCATCAAACATGCAGCAGTGTTTTGGGTGCATTATTACGATCTTTGCAGTTTTCCGAGATGCCAGTTAAGAGCGCTCTGGTTACTGAAAAGCAAGAGCTGTATGTTTGTGATTGTCATGGGTTTGGCTGCTGTTTTCTCAGATCCTGAAGCCGTCGGAGAAGAAGGCCAAGTATCAGTACGGCGGGATGAACTCCGGGCGACCCGTGACTCCGCCCAGAACGGCCACGCCCCCTAAGAAGCGCTGAAGGGGCGGAGCCTCCCGTCTTGAAAACACACACGGTGTAGTTAAAGAAGCCACGCGTATTGTTTTGTTCTGCCGAGGCATATTTTATCTTGGGTTTGGTTCAGTGCTTGGACTCTCGCGCACGCACTAGCTGTTTTTATAGCTCATCATTGATCTGGGTTTTCAGTGAACGAAGCTTTCAGTATGTTTAGACGCCTCTTCATTAGTGCGCAGACGGATCGATGTGTCCTTCACTAGCGATGATGATGATGAAAGCTGTATTATATGGAAACACGTTTATATGAAGAATAAAGACAAGGGTAACGTCGTATCTCCGCTTTTTTGTTTGAAAATGAAAATGCTAACTATCTTTCAATACTGAGTTTACGTTTAGATAGTTCTCACGATTACACATTAGCACTGATGAGATCGGACGGACGCTCTGATTGGCTGACGCTGCTGTCACTCATGAAGACGCTGAGCGCGCATCGGATGGCGGTCGATAAGATAAAACATTAATGATGCAATTATTAACTACATTTTCTAAATAGGCTACAGAAATTGAATACAGTGTAAACTAACATATTAAAGTTATTCAACATAATTTAGTGGAGAGCAGAAGGATGAGGAGACGGTCAGAGAGAGAGAATCACGCTGGTTTATAATCACTGATGTGATGGGATTACTCGTCTAATCTATAGACGCTATATTCAATACATGTTTTGCAGTAATTTCACCCATTTTAAAGCTGAAAGCTGCGAGAATGAGTAATGCCATATATGCACAATACCGCACTGAAATTACATAAAACATAATTATATTATACAGAGGATTGTGAAATAGATGTCCATGACTTTTCCTAAACTTTCTGGGTTTATTGATTTTTCCACATCGACCCAGGCTTGGAAATAGCGGTTTGGAAATTACATGAGTTTTCCGGGTTTTTCGTGAGCTTATGAACCCTGAATGTGACACGATCGGGTCGGTTATCTAGATCACACACACATATAGGTGCGGGCGGGTGGATAATTAATTTGAAGCTGCGTATTCGGGTGATGTTTTAGTTCATCCGCGCATCACTAGCACACACACGCCTGAACACACACCAAAACACACACACATGCCTGAACACACACCAAAACACACAAACACCAAAACACACACACGCCTGAACACACACCAAAACACACACACACACACGACTGAACACACACCAAAACACACACACACACATCAAAACACACACACACACACACATGCCTGAACACACACACACGTCTGAACACACACCAAAACACACACACCACTGAACACACACCAAAACACACACACACACACACGTCTGAACACACACCAAAACACGCACACACGCCTGAACACACACACACATGACTGAACACACACCTAAACACACACACGGCTGAACACACACCAAAACACACACACCTGAACACACGCACACACACACACCTGAACACACGCACACACACAAACACACACACAGATGTTGTGCTAAGCCAGGGATTTTCAACCTGTGGGGGGCGCCAGCACCTGTCAAGTGGGGCGCGAGCATCAATTAATTCAGAGACATTCTCTTGAGGATTTATGAATATTAGCTAGCAAATCTTTATCCATCCACTAGAGGGCAATATGACCCCCGCTGTTAGTCTGCTGGAGTATCAGTAAGATGATTTACGGTTAGACGTGTCAGAAATCCAGCTACGGATTGGCATGTTGTTATTTCAGACACAGCCATCACATTGAATCAGGTAAACTGGTTATATTGTTATGTTTCAGTATAATTACACACGCTATACCAGCAGGGGCGGGGTTTCAGCCCCCCCAAAACTATATTAGCGATCAGGCCAGTGCTGCTTCCTCAAAGTGTTTCATTCTCTCGTGTTTTAAGACTTGTCAATTTAAACAAAGTACTTTTAAGCCCAAGACATGTCAATGCGGTACTCACGCGCTGTGATAGAGCGTTTCTATGCTCACCGCGCGCACACCTGAAGCGCCTGAACACATATAACGTTAGCCTTCTCAGACAGCAGGTGAACACCAATGACTTGAGCGGTTCTCATCTTTTTCTCCACCGGGCCGCACTATGGTCCAAGTGCAAACCGAAAGTAAGTCCAGCACTCTCTTCACCGCTGATGCTGAGACTATTCTTGTTTGAATGCGTTCCTTCTCTGACATTTTCCACATTTCATTTTCTCCCTTAACAACTGTGTCCATTCTGATGCTCAATTCTACACAACTAATGTCTGCTGATGACTATTTGAATCGAATTCTGCCAAAGTGCGCGCTTGTAAGTGTTCGTTAAATGCGTAACATTTAATTACGTGAGTACATAGGTCTGCTCATGTCTGAAAATATTATTTATGAAAGAGTAAATTATTTTACAAAAATTTAACAAAAACAAAAGCTTATTTATTTAGTACACTTTTAAATGAATATAAAAACTAAAACTAATTGTAAAACTGAAAGTACATTTTTTATTATGTTCAACATATAAGACTGTAACGTTCAGCATGAGTATCCTCGGAAGCACAGCCGGTTGTTGTACGTGAACGTAAACAGTCAAATAAATATCAAATGTGCATCAATATAACGGATCCATGCATTTCTTATGAAAGTATGTTAATCAAAAGAGCAAAAGAAAAATAATGCGCTGCTTTAATGGATATTTGTGTTTATGTTCATGTTAATAAAGTAATTCGGTGTGAATACAATAATGGGGGGGGGTCTTGTATTGGGGGGGGCGTGAGTGAAGTTAGACAAACTTGGGGGGGGGGGGGGGGGGGCACATGTCCTAAAAGGTTGAAAACACCTGTGCTAAGCTATAGTTGTCCTGATGAAAGCATGATGATGGTGTACGGCTGGTCTGTGAGATGAAGTCTGAAGTTCCTCAGAAAGCTCTCGAGCACACACACACCTAAACAGAGAGAGAGACACACACACACATACATACACCTAAACACACACACACACACACACACCTGAACACACACACACACACACACCTAAACACACACAAATACACCTAAACACACACACATACACCTAAACACACAGAGAGACACACACACATATAAACACACAGAGAGAGACACACACACACCTAAACACACACACACACCTACAGGTGTGTGTGTGTCTATGTGTGTCTCTGTGTGTGTGTCTCTGTCTGTGTGTGTGTGTGTGTTAGGGTTGGGTATCGTTTGAATTGTATCGATTCCGATTCTTTTCGATTCCATTGTGATTAGATAATGATATCAAGCATTTATCCCGTGTCTCTTTTTAGCAAACCATTGCACGATAGCCTATATTTTATGTGTGTTTGTGTGTGTGTGTGTGTGTCTGTGTCTCTGTGTGTGTGTGTGTCTGTCTCTCTGTGTGTGTGTCTGTCCGTGTGTCTGTGTGTATACATGTTTGCGTGTGTGTCACTGATTCAGAGATACTCAGATCCAGTTCAACATGTTTGAACAAAGCAGCTTACAGATGATCGTACCATGATCACCTTCACGATTACCGTCACATATATTCTTGATCAGAAACCAGATATTACCCAGAGTTCCCGAGTTAAACCGGTTTGTGTTTGAGGTGATGCTGACCAGAGAGAGAAACCAGCAGCTGTTTGAGTGCAGACATAAACACACAAAGCTCAGAGCTGTGCAGCTGGACTCGGATAACAGCTCCACATGCATCCACACCACCACCACCCCGACTGTGCTAAATCTGCTAACAACATGCTAAACATGTTAGTGACATGCTAAAACACATTAGCGTTGTGCTAAAAGGGGATAACAATGTGATAGAATATGCTAATGGAATGTTAAAACAGGCTAGCAGTGTGCTAAACATGCTAGCAACATGTTAAAACAAGTTAGCAATGTGATTAAACATGCTAGCACTGTTCCAACATTTTAATGTGCTAAAACATGCTAACAATACATTAAATCCTGTCAGAAACAAGATAAAACATGGAATGCAAACCCTTTAAAACATACATGCTAATAATGTTAAGACATGCCAACAATGAGTTAGATGTTATTAACTTACTAAAACATGTTAGCAACGTGTTTTGTGCTACATAGACTGCACAGCATTCAAATCTTTAGCTTCAAACTAAAGCTACTAGTTATTCAAACCAAACTCCTTCAAGTGTCTTGTCAGGTTTTCTCAAGCAGTGCTAAACACACGCAAGCAGCATCAATCGCGTCTTTATCTCAGCTAGCGTGGGTTAGCGCTCATGAATAGATGGAGTCATGCAGACTGAACTTAATGCACTCGACTCTTTGTGCACTGAATCAATGAGACTCTGTGCATGGATGAACTGAACGCCATTATCTCCGTTCGTTTGTGTAATCAAGATTGCTTAAGACAAGTGTAATCATTGCACTTTCAATTATTTTCTCACAGCTAAATTTGTGGACATCTTTGCACTTCATCTTGATCCCATTCGTCATGTATTTGTGTTTCAGAGGTAAAGTTCACTCTTAACCCAACTCTTTTAGGGAACTGTAGACCTACCTTTCATTGCAAAAAACACTTGAACGAGTTGTGTTCAACCAAGTCACTGCCTTTCTCACACAGAACAACCTCCTGGACAGTAACCAATCTGGCTTCAGAAGTGGACATTCCACCGAAACTGCCTTGCTCTCAGGTGTTGAATCCTTAAGACATGCAAGAACGACTTCCAAGTTTTCATAACTTATCTTATTGGATCTGTCCGCTGCTTGTGATACGGTCAACCACCAGATCCTCCAGTCAACCCTATTGAGAAAGGGCATCTCAGGAACCGCACTCCAGTGGTTTGACTCTGACCTCTCAGATAGTTCCTTTAAGGTATCTTGGAGAGATGAGTTATCCAGGTCACAACATCTAGCTACTGGAGTGCCTCAGGGCTCAATGCTTGGACCACTTCTCTAGTTACAGGAGTGTCTCAGGGCTCGGTGCTTGGACCACTTCTCTAGCTACTGGAGTGTCTCAGGGATCAGTGCTTGGACCACTTCTCTAGCTACTGGAGTGTCTCAGGGCTCGGTGCTTGGACCACTTCTCTAGCTACTGGAGTGTCTCAGGGATCAGTGCTTGGACCACTTCTCTAGTTACAGGAGTGTCTCAGGGCTCGGTGCTTGGACCACTTCTCTAGTTACTGGAGTGTCTCAGGGATCAGTGCTTGGACCACTTCTCTAGCTACAGGAGTGTCTTAGGGCTCAGTGCTTGGACCACTTCTCTAGCTACTGGAGTGCCTCAGGGCTCAGTGCTTGGACCACTTCTCTAGCTACAGGAGTGTCTTAGGGCTCAGTGCTTGGACCACTTCTCTAGCTACAGGAGTGTCTCAGGGCTCAGTGCTTGGACCACTTCTCTAGCTACAGGGGTGCCTCAGGGCTTGGTTCTTGGACCAATTCTCTTTTCTGTCTACATGGCTTCACTAGGTTCTGTCATTCGGAAACATGGCTTTTCATATCACTGCTATGCTGATGACACTCAACTCTACCTCTCATTCCATCCTGATGACCTGACGATAGCTGCTCGCATCTCAGCATGTCTAGCAGACATTTCTTGCTGGAACTCAACCTAGCTAAGACAGAACTGCTTGCGGTTTCAGCAAACCCATTGTTTCATCACAATTTCACCTTCCAGTAATGCACATCAACCATAACTCCTTCAAAAACAGCCAGAAACCTTGGAGTTGTGATTGACGATCAGCTGAATATCTCAGAGCACATTACTAAAACTGCCCGGTCCTGTAGATTTGCATTATATAATATTAAGAAGATCAGGCCCTTTCTCTGGGAACATGCAACACAACTCCTTGTTCAGGCTCTTGTTCTGTCCAGACTTAACTATTGCAATGCTCTCTTGGCAGGTCTTCCAGCCAGTTCCATCAAACCTCTACAATTAATCCAAAACGCTGCTGCAAGATTAATCTTTAATGAGCCGAAAAGAACACACGTCACACCTCTGTTCATCAATTTGCACTGGCTACCAATAGCTGCTCGCATTAAGCTCAAGGCATTAATGTTTAATCAATGTATTATCAATTATTTATTATCTCTATCAATTGCATGTTATTGCTCTTTTGTTGGTTTTGATTGCTTCTATTGTCCTCATTTGTAAGTCGCTTTGGATAAAAGCATCTGCTAAATAACTAAATAAAATAAAAAATAAAGTGAAGCTCATTTCCAGCTTGTAATTATACAGTTTATTTTACATTAAAACATTTTGTTAAAAGACTTTGTGCTTCAAAAACACAGAAAGACAAAATAATTCACCCTTATTATGACATTTCCCCCAAAAAAACAACAAAGTTGAAAACAAATATTATAAATTAGGAGTATTCGATCAATCAAGCACACACAATGAAATGAAAGAAATAGCAGCACAAACAACTACATTTCAAACAGCGGGATTCAACATCGACACAATAACAACGGTACAGTTCTCAAGAGATCATCGTGTGAACACAAAGCTACTAAACTGACTTGACCATGTCAAAGATTCATCCTTACTTCACTGAAGAGTCAAACCTGAGCAAGCGTCAGTTACCGAGCCGCTAACTAGCTTTGGCATGAGCGGGAATTGCACTTCAACGCTCTAAACATAACAGAACGACTGAATCCCGTCATTAGCAGAGCACCGGGAGCGTAAACGTGCGAGGAGTTCGTGACTTTAGCATTAGCACTAGCGTGTGAGCCTGCTGCATTCACACTCACTTCTTCAGACTCGTTTAATATCATCACACGTTTCTTTCTGTCCAAACACCTGTTAAAGATAAAACCGACTGTTCGCAGAGTTTGATTGACAGGCGGTCTGGCCAATCATAATGCAGAAGAGTCGCCCAGCCAACGAATCAGACTGAAGAGTGGATTAACTTCGGTGGGCAATATCGAGCATTCATCGACTTCCCGCGGTTGGAATAAAACACCTTCTGATGTTCATTCATGTTTATATCATGCGTTACGTAAATATGAAAAGATGATCGGTTCACGTGCCGACGCGACTGCGTTTATTGTTTTAATTTCCTTACAAAATTACAACATTTAAAAGCTGTTTCATATCAGAAGTATTTTAAGGTTCCTCTTTGCTCCGCGGTGTATTTTTTACTGGCACGGCTTGTCGGACATAGCAACAGTAACTAAGGAGGGTGGGGTTTTGCGAATATACTTAATATATTTTAACGCAAGCACCAGAGTTGGTCCGAGGCGGTTCGGCGCACCGAGCGATCCTAATTTGATCAAATAAAGAGAAGAGTAGGTTTGCGCTCAATCATCTCAGATTCACTGTTTTCGTTAATAACAGCCGATATAATCATGTTTCGGTCGTCGTGCCAGTGATTGTGTTTGAGAAGGAAATGTGTAATTAAGTCTGATCCTTTATGCAAAACACAGCATTAAGCCCCGTTCACACCGCCAGCGAAATGATCGCATTCGTTTTAAACGGAGAGCTGGCGACTTCCGGCGACAGAATATGGGCGTGTCCCATTAATCCACATGAGATTGCCTTCGCAGGTTGATTCAAAACATAGTTTGGATGGCGTTTCTCCTCAAATGACGGCGAGGAGCTGCTAAAATTAAAACACAGTCTCCATTTTGATTTCTCAGCAAATATGGCACAATACTAGAGTCAAGCTCAAGTGCCTTTAACAGGCGGGTTTGAATCACACCTTAAGACTTTTAAAGGCTTCAAGGTTCGATATTACAACATCCAATAGAAAATAAAGCATTTTTGTAATTTTCCAGTACAAATATCTAAACGTCCCGTTCACCGGAGATGCAAAACGAACACATGAAGTCTTGTTGCTGAACACAATGAAGAACAAATGGGTTCAGAAAACATAATTCAAAGGGAAAGCAGGTCTTCCATTCCCGATTGACAGATATTTGATCGTTTGTTCAGGTCTTGTCCACACTAATATGTTTTTAAATGCATCTTTTTCTCTCAGTTTTGGTCTTCAGATGGTGTTTTTACTCAAGGATATATCTGAAAACACGAGTGCAGTCAGCTGTTATGAGCTTTCACACGTGCGCAGTAAAGCGAATTCAACGTTTTCTGGCGTGGATGAGGAGCTTTTGGGAAACACTAGTGTGGACGAAAAGCGTTCTGAATCCGGATTGATGCAGATGTAGCCTCGCTTCTCAACGGTGTATCTTGATTTAAGGACGTTTAGATATGTGTACTGGAAAACAATGAGGAAGAGATGCATTTTTTAATTCTTCCACACTAAACCGGATTGAAACCGGATTAAACGAGTGTGAACGCAGCCAAACCATCGACTAGAACCGGATTCTCACACCTGAATCAAACATTTAAGACAACGTGTGGCATCGGTTTGGGTTTTTCCTCTTAAGAAGCGTTCAGACAGTCAAACCCAAACACGGATGTGTTTGTTATCCGAAGCAGTAGTACTCGTCGGTCTCCACGCGCGGAGCTTTGCCGAGCAACTCCTGGTCCGCAGGGGGTCCGGATCCATCCGAGAGGCTAGGCTCGAGCTCCTCGTCCCCGAGCGCGTCCAGATAGCTGCCCAGCGAGATCCCGTCCAGGTTGTCGCTGCAGGAGCCGCGCTCTGACTCCGCAGTGGCGTCTGATAGGCTGCACAAGCTGTCCGTCACGCTGGCCCCGCCCCCGCGCTCCTCCAGCACCCAGCGGAGCGACTCCATGTCCTCGTTGATGGACAGCAGCTGCTGCATCAGTCTGACGTCGACGGAGCGCAGATGAGCCTGCGAGCGAGAAACACGGCACATTACCTAGAATCGCTAAATATGATTACAATCTAAAACAGCTGTGTTTAACCATCAAAGCTGCATTTTCAACATCGTGTCTTATATTCTCAGATATCATAATAATATGCATTTCTGATTATTATCAAATATTGAAAACATTGTTCGGGATTCACAGATTAATAGAAAGTCCAAAAGAACAGCATTTATGTAACATAAACGTCTTTTATGTCACTTTTGATGAAGTTCTTAATACAAATATTATTTATTTATGTCAAGGGAGAGTTGTTTCAATTAAGGGGGTGCGATATTGACAAATGATATCTGGATATCAAATCACAATGCATTCTTGAGTCAATATCTTACATCCAATTAATCGATTATAATAATTATACATTTTTGTTGGTGAAATAGAGCAAAAATGTTAAGAATCTTAACTTCTTGTTTATTGAACTGTTGAATAAAATCAATATCATATTTGTATTCATGCTGATTTTTGGAGGGTAATTGATTAACTATATGCATTCACATAAATATGTATATATTCTGCCCACCCGGTCTTGATTGTTTTGTTCTTTCTAAATGCATTTTAACATTGAATCATGCAGTGAACGCAGAAATAATGCACACTTCAGTGGAGAACTATTCAATTCACACACACGCACACTAATGGAAACAATCCCTCGTCAGTCTAATACCCCCCCCTCCATCCCATCCCCATCCCATCCCATTCCATTCTTCCTCAGTAATAATCTTATTATGTCTCCTCGAGACAACAGAGGAAGAGACGAACATGATAAGCAGCAGTGAGGAAACACTGGAGATTCAAAGGAGTCAAACTGAATCATTTAAGGCGATTCGACTCCAGATCCGCTCGGATGAACCGGCTTGGTGTCGTTTCGCAGCACACAGACAAAACATCTCAGCGAGGCAAATAAAGCCAACACACAGAGGCTGGTTTGCATGAGATCCACGTCATCATGAATCAGACAGACCATAATACTGCCACTGTCCCCCACGCCGTCATTATCCACATAAAGGTCTGCTGTGTGTTACAGGAACAGTCCAGCGATTCATCAGCTCTCGCTCATGCAGCGGTCACAGACTGGACAGGATCCGTTTGAGTGTACTGTCCCTTTAAGAGCGATCCATACTGACACTTCAGCATCTGTTGAACACTGGGCAACAGCTGTGTGTGTGTGTATGTGTGTGTGTCGGTCACAGGAATGGATGACTCGGATCGTGTGTGTTGTTGTTCAGCTCTGAGTGGTCACCTGCTGCACACAGAACAGGTGGCACCCTTCAGCAGCTGATCTGGGGTCAGTGTTTGTGAGCAGCAGGCGGCGGATCTGACCATCTGTTCCTCCGTTAATCACACCGAACCCGCTCCGAACCTCATTCAGAACTACACACGCTGCTGTAACGATCACCGAACGAACCGAACCATAACGATAAACACACAAACCCCAGACCAGCAGATCATCGCGTTACTCTGTCCAGCGTGTTCGTGTCAATATAAACCAAGTAACCCCTGAGGTGAATCATTTACCGGATTCAAAACCTCAACTCGTTATAATACAGATGCACTCTGTGGTTACCGACAGACAGAAATGCATTAAGGGACACCGAACGCGCGTATGACGTTTAAACAGAGCAAAGTGAGCGAAACCAACGCAGCGAGTCGCTGGATCCGTCTAAACAACTCTTCTAAATCGAGCTACACGATTCTTTTGAATCGGTCCAAACGACTCTTTTGAATCTGACTTAGCACACCAATATTTGAATCAGACTAAGCGATTCTTTTGGATCAGTCTGAGCGACTCTTTTGAATCGGTCTAAGCAACGCTTTTGGATCGTCAAAACGACTCTTTCTCTAAGCGACTCTTCAGACCGCGTCACTCACCATCTGTTGTCGCAGGAAGCGGATCTTGTTGTGGAGCGTCTGTAGGTCATCGGTCCTCTCGCGGGTTTCCGAGCCTGTGAACGGTTCTCCCGCGAAGGAACGAATCAAACTCTCTGGAACTTTCCGGCCCAGCTTGTCCTCCACGTCTCTGAAGTCCGGCAGATCCTCCATCATCAATAACCCAGATCCCACCGGAGCATGACGTCAGACCCTCGGAGACGCGGACCCGGATCTTCTGAGGATCTCTCCGGTAACGCGCGCGGATCCGTTCCTCGGTGCTCCTCCGATCTGAATCGGGTGTCGGATCTGACGTACGGGGTGCGCGCACGCACGCACAGGTGACATCCGCCCTCCCGCGTGCTCGTTGTCATCAGGCGGCGCGTGCGCAGCACGGTCTCCCCGCGTCATTCAGACACGCTTCTCAACATACAGTGCTGTATCTCTGTGTAATGAGAGCTGAAACCTGCAGCTCTGTGATGAGGGTGTTTCTCAGCACAGGTGAATGTGATCACCTGAGGAACACCAGACAAGCCCTTTAACACACTGGACAGTCACTCTCGGTTAAATGTTGAAACATAAGTGTTTTAAGTGAACATTATGGAGTGGATGCTGCACACTGGTGGTGGTTTAGGAGAGACTCCTCATGTGTACAGAAATACACAATAAAGTGCTATATTCATTAATATTCATATTTCAGCGCCGTCTAGCGGTGAAAGTAGGAAAGACACGGGAACAGTTTGTTGGTTTATTTTAATATTTTCACCATTTGACTTTACATTTATTTACAATTAAACTTGAAAATAAAGTCCAAATATATTTGTAAACAGCTGTAATGAAATACTGATGGTCAAACCCATTTCTAACTAAAATATCAGTGTTATTAGAGGAGAATATATGTCATATTCAATAAATCACCATTACATACACATTCATATGAGTATAATTGTGTTTTTTACCTGTCGCTCAGAAAGGTTTATGATAATATTAACTTACACGTTTTCTGCTTTATAAGCAAGTATTTATACGACAGACTGTGTTTTGTCGTGGTTGTCATAGCGCTGATACTGGTTTCCTAGCAACGGTTGCCTTGCCTCAGTCCTGTACGCACGCGAACAAACCACACACGTGCTGGCGGCGAAAATAATGGCCACGGCGATGAGTGCGGAGACCACGGTAACGGTGAAGATCTGCGTCAGTGTGAGTGGACGAGCTGCGAGAGAGAGAGTGAGAGAGAGAGTCACATCAGCAGCTCTAAAACCACAGAACACAGCCAAATTTTAACTAGTTTGAACCAATGTTAACTAGTACTGACCTGTCTTAACTAGGGCTAACCGGTGTTAACTAGTTTTGACCGGTGCTAACTAGTATTGACCTGTGCTAACTTGTGCTGACCGGTGTTAACTAGTTTTGACCGGTGTTATCTAGTTTTGACCAGTGCTAGCTAGTATTGACCTGTGTTAACTAGTGCTGACCGGTGTTAACTAGTGCTGACCGGTGTTAACTAGTATTGACCTGTGCTAACTCGTGCTGACCGGTGTTAACTAGTTTTGACCGGTGTTACCTAGTATCGACATGTGTTAACTAGTGTGGATCGGTATTAACTAGAATTGACCGGTGTTAACTAGTGTTGACCTTGACCCATTTTAACTAGAATTGACCGGTGTTAACTAGTTTGACCTGTGTTATATAGTATTGACATGTGTTAACTAGTGTGAATCATTTTAACTAGAATTGACCGGTGTTAACTAGTTTTGACCAGTGTTATCTAGTATTGACATGTGTTAACTAGTGTGAATCATTTTAACTAGAATTGACCGGTGTTAACTAGTTTTGACCAGTGTTAACTAGTGTTGTTGTTCTGGCTGAGTTCTGATGGTTGTTAATGTTGTTCAGTAACACTCGTAGTTCACAATAACCTATTCATATTGTTCAGATTCTCACACTACCAGAGAATATAATAATAATATGAATTAATATCTAATTATACAAATATTGTTATTAATGATAACAACAGCAACAATTTAAAATGATAATAACAATAATAATAATTACAAATTATAATGATTGTGATGATGATGATAATTATGATAACAATCACAACATTAATTACATTATTATTATTGATGTTGTTAATGCTATTATTAGTAGTAATATAATAATTATTAATTTAATAATTTTTTGTAATAATACTAAAACTAAAAATTAAACTTTAGTAATAATACGAAATACTAAAATAATACTACTAATATTAATAATAAGTATTATTATTATAATTATAATGTATTATTTTTCTAAATAAGAACAACAGTACTAAAGAAGAAGAAGAACCTGGCCACTCGGCGTCGTAGGAGTATCCCAGGTTATCGTCCACCGTCACGAACATCTCTGCGTGGGTCACCGGCGGCCAGAAGGGCACCATGTTATACTCTCGGTTGTGTCCGATGGGCGTGTTTTCCAGCGGATAGACGGACGCGTCTGGAGAGACACAATAGAATAGAATAGAGTATACAAACACATTAAACACACCTAGCGGAGGCAGGTTTACCGGGAGTGTGTCTGCGCAGCCACTCGTCAAACACGGCGTCGGTGAAGGTGTGCAGCAGCACGAATATGGGGTCGTTGGGCGACATGTGCGTCTGTCCGCCCGTCCCGTTCAGGAACAGGTGCGCCAGGTTGTGCAGGCTACGGACCGCAGGGTCGTAGTTCCCCTGAGGAGCGCTGTAACCTGACGAGACAACAGACCATAGAAATCAGGCGCCTATGGAAGGCCAAATTCAATAACACCTGAATTTAAACACGTGCAATTTGCATATTTAAAGGTGCAGTAAACACCAAACAAACACGGCCATACCCTAAAAGGACCTCGCCCCTATGTTGATATCTCCGCCCCACACGTGCATACACAACAGGTCATTAACGGGTGAAAGCGATGTGTGTTACTTTGGTAATTCAGGTCTAATGTGTTTGGTAGTATCTTGAGCGGTTCAGCTCCGTTGCATGTGATATTTATGCCTCTTTTTAATGTTTTGTTCTCTAATATTTTCCTTGTTTTATTTGCCATCTCGACCCAACACTGTGGTCAAAAGCTTTCTCAAATATTGCTTAGTGCACCTTTAACACATATTATACGCATATGTCAAACACGTGTTGCATATTTAATAGTGCTGTGATGATAAACCGATGCTGAATCGATTCGTGTATGTTGAGATCTTCTGAATGCGTCGCGATTCTCTCTGGAATCGATTCTGAGCTTATGTTTTACCACCAGATGGCGCTCTACTCTAGTTTTTATACACACACTTAAATGCTGATGAGGACGAGCGCCGAAGAGCACGTGTGAGTCTGTAATATCGCCTCGGCTCAGAATGCTTCTATGATCCTAGATTCATGTAAACACACTTGTAATTCGCTTCAACTTTTCGAATTTTATGAATGACTATTTCAGGCGCAAGTCTATGTAAAGGTTTTGAAACAAGCATGTTGTTTATAAAGCATGCAGTGTTCGAAACTAAGCTCAGAATTGGCTCGAGAAAGAATAACAATGAATTCGGAAAACCTCTAAATCTTTTAGTTTTTATTCGCGATGCATCGATTTTTATTGCGTAAACAACACATATATAACACCTAAAATGCATGTATAATACGTGTCGTTGACATGTTAAAATTCATGTTTTTGAACCAGTTGGCCTTCCGTAGCATGGCCCCAGCTGAAAGCATGCCTCACCCTCGATGGCGTTCCTGAAGCTGTCGGAGGAGGTGGAGTAGAAGGGTGGAGAGTCGAAGGCGTTCAGCTCCAAACACGCCGCCACGTCTTGTGGCTCGGGCAGTCGCTGTACCATGGGACGAGCTTCATTACCGGCGGGGTTTCTGCGGATGGGACTGCTCTCCGAACCTCGCAGACACAACAATCACATGTTACAAGACTGACCAATCACTGTACAATAGAGCTGCACGATTAATCGTTAAAAGATCTCGACTCAAACACCCATGCCATCTAATTTCTGTATGACAACATTCACTCATGTCTAGTGCTTGAAGTGGGCCGGTATGCACATCTTTAGTTTAGCCTTTAGAGTACCTGCACTTTTTTGTGCATACCAGCAAATCGTCAGGGTCTGGGTGATTAGGCTATATGATCCCATATATGATTAGAAATGATATAGAAACTATGTAAAGCACACTACCCAGGCGGGATCACCTCTCATCTCGACCAATCATGTGAATGAACATGAGCAGAGTCGCTCTACTTCATTGTGTGCTGCGCGAGAAGGGGAGGCACGCTGAGTAGTAGAATTATAATTCATTATTGATTACTAATTTGAATCAGTACTAGAAGAAGCAGGCTTTTGCAATCACATTATTTTAACATTAAGATGATTTAGTGGTCTTTGGCGTCTCGCTGTGGTCCTGTTTGTTATTGCAGCTTGACTTGTGCTAATTTGTATTGAAAACTTTGATTGATTTATTGATTGATCGTGGCACTGTACATACATTGTGAATAATTAAAAAGTACTTTGATTGCATAAGTTTGCCACTGGGTGGCGACAGATGACTGTAAAAAATAACTCAGTGCATGTTATTGTAAAGTTATTGTTTGCATGTTTAATCTTTGAGATTTTTCTTTTCAAAACAAAACACTGCAGATGAATACAGTACAAATGTAACTAATAGATGATTTTACCAGTTGATTAATTACAGTACATGAAGACAATTGTTTTGTATTTTTTTAAATTATGTTTAAATGAGGCAATATCTAATTAAAGTGCACTAATTTGCGTACATTTTCAGAACATAAATCGGATACATTTATTGGATGAATCCAGATTAAGAATCATTATCTGATGTTGTTGTCGTATTAGAGTTATGGGTATTTCAAGAAGTGGTTTTGGATGTCTATTTTTATCACTAAATAAATCAGAAAATACTGTCAACAGACAGAAAACAAACACATTTTCACTGTGAAATGTATAAATCAGTGAGAATGAAATATGAACAGACATTCAGAATATAGAGAGGAATATATCTACAGATGCAAATAGATAAAGCACAATTAAGGAAACACCTATATGTGTTTTCTGTAAACTAGTCTGAAAAAATACATGTTATGGAAGCAAAATAGCTCTCATAACTAAGCACTGCATGGAAACACACTTGATATAAAATGAAAAAATGAGGATCTTGCGCTTGGTTGCATTCACATGTAACACGAGTTCAAGAATCCATCAAAGAGCAGAACAATCTCAATTCTTTAAATGTGTTTGCTATGTATCCAAACACAAAGATTGCATGCAAGAAAGTACTCAGATAATATTAATTATTAATATGCATTGAGCCCGTTTTTGGACTTTATAAGACTAAAAGAAGATTGCATGTAATCCTTGTATTTGGATGCATAGCAAGCACATTTAAAGGATTGAGATCGTTTGCTCTTTGATGTATTCTAACACTGGTTTTGCTGGTCGTGTTGTTGTGATGTTTGACTGTAAAGCAAGGATCCTGCAGCAGCAGCTCTAATGCAAGGCGGCTGTATTACTGTTGCAGATGGTCCCCAGCGTGTCGTACTCCTCCACGCTCTCACAGATGACCCTCCAGCGTGAGAAGACGGAGTTGGAGCTGATGGAGCTGATGTCGAAGGAGCTGCGCGCACCCATCAGATCGTCTGTGCAGATGTCACACTCGCTGCCGCCGATGGCGAAGTCCCAGTACGGCAGAGCGAAGCTCGGGTCTCCTAACATGTGCTGAGAGAGACACGACACAGAGATTTACAGCGGAGAAACTTCATGACATCTCATTCAGCCTGAGAGAAAGACATTTGATTTTGGGGATGTGACGATGAACCGCGAGCCGGTTGAAAATCGGTTACTATATGTGAAGATTCAATTCGGTTGACATGCCAAACGAATCACGATACAACTGGAGTAGGAGTTTATATGAATGCATCTCTGAAAGGAAGAATGTATCTTTTCATCTTGCCTCTGAACAATGCATATTATACATAATCGCGTTTGGTCTCGTACTGTATCGCGTCTCTTGTCAGTGTCTGCGCTGGCTTGGCCATTTGTTGTGATAAACAGGAAAGTGTGTTCAGCTGAATTCAAATAGTAATTTGTTAGATGGGTTTAAAAAGGTTAATATACCGCGGCAGCCGTTGTGTGAAGCCCTCCTCATGAGAAGACCGAAGAGTGTAAAGACCATCGACTCTACCGTGCGACTCCACCGGGCAGGGACACCGGCAAGGGATATAAGTATCAATTTTTATTTATCCTCTTTCCTACGACTTGTTTCACTTCTGTTTTCCTTTTTTATAACCAATTCTTACTATGTGTTTGCAAATCAATACTATCACTACCACTCGCAAACCCTGCATCACACACTGTAGACAGTGCAATCCTAACAACCTGCGTACTTTGCCTATGTCTGCTAATACATTACTTTCTTTTTCTATTGGTCTCTGGAATTGTCAGTCTGCTGACAACAAAGCTGATTTCATTACTTCCATTACTAGTCCTTCAAGGCTAAACCTCATGGCCCTGACAGAGACCTGGATCAAACCAGAGGACAATGCTACACCTGCAGCACACTTCAATATTGTCTCCTTTTCCCACACCCACCGTTTGCCTGGAAGAGGTGGAGGGACTGGTCTGCTCATCTCTAATAATTGGAAATTCACTCCTTTATTGAATGAGAGAATTCACTTCAGACCAGAACACTTTATCACTGCAGGATGTGTTATTATGGATTATGAACTCTATGGTATTTGAGTTAAAAACATCTCATTCTGACGGCACCCATTCACTGCAGAGCATCCGTTGACTCTCTTTCTTACGGCACCCATTCACTGCAGAGCAACCGTTGACTCTCATTCTGAGGGCACCCATGCACTGCAGAGCATTCCTTTGACTCTCATTCTGACGGCACCCATTCACTGAAGAGCATCCATTGACTCTCATTCTGACGGCACAGATCACTGCAGAGCATCCATTGACTCTCATTCTGACGGCACCCATTCACTGCAGAGCATCCATTGACTCTCATTCTGACGGCACCCATGAACTGCAGAGCATCCATGGACTCTCATTCTGACGGCACAGATCACTGCAGATCATCCATTGACTCTCATTCTGATGGGACCCATTCACTGCAGAACATCCATTGACTCTCATTCTGACGGACTCTCATTCTGACGGCACCCTTTCACTGCAGAGCATCCGTTGACTCTCTTTCTTACGGCACCCATTCACTGCAGAGCATCCATTGACTCTCATTCTGACGGCACCCATTCACTGCAGAGCAACCATTGACTCTCATTCTGAGGGCACCCATACACTGCAGAGCATCCATTGACTCTCATTCTGACGGCACCCATTCACTGAAGAGCATCCATTGACTCTCATTCTGACGGCACCCATTCACTGCAGATCATCCATTGACTCTCATTCTGACAGCACACATTCACTGCAGAGCATCCATTGACTCTCATTCTGATGGCACAGATCACTGCAGAGCATCCATTGACTCTCATTCTGACGGCACCCATTCACTGCAGAGCATCCATTGACTCTCATTCTGAGGGCACCCATTCACTGCAGAACATCCGTTGACTCTCATTCTGATGGCACCCATTCACTGCAGAACATCCGTTGACTCTCATTCTGACGGCACAGATTCACTGCAGAGCATCCATTGACTCTCATTCTGACGGCACCCATTCACTGCAGAGCATCCATTGAATCTCATTCTGACGGCACCCATTCACTGCAGAGCATCCATTGACTCTCAATCTGACGGCACCCATTCACTGCAGAGCATCCATTGACTCTCATTCTGACGGCACCCATTGTGATGCAGAGACCTTATTTGCCTTCCATCACTGCTTTACTGTGTTCGAGTTGGGCCTACTTGAATGAATTTCTGATCCAGCCGAGTGGGCGTTGCAGTAAGTGTACTCTAGAGAGTGCTAATTTTAGCGGGTGTATTGTAAATGTTTGTGTAAGTGTTTTGATTTACTCGTTTTGATTTGCATTATTATTTGTATTTATTTATTTAGACTCTTTTTTCTAAATCTCATGGGTAAGTCAACAGTTTATTTTATATTATAGAAATGGTATGTTCCAATTTGGGGAGAGCGGGAAACTGTGTATTTAAGATGGCCATCACTACTATTAGGGGGAGGGACGGATAAAGAGCGGGTGAATGAGATTGTGCTGTGAAGCATGTAAAACTCTAGCCTCAGTGAATTGGAGGGGAGTTAGTACTGTTCTTAGTACTTAGCAGTTTATACTGTTTTTAAATCAATCTGTGTTTTAAGCTCTCAAACCTATTTATTTGCACATCTGCTCTAAATAAACATCTTTTTGGACGCCAACTTCGCTCCAGTTTTTGTGCACCTCCTTGTGACTGCTCGGGTCGTTATCACACCCATTTACTGCAGATTATCCATTGACTCTCAATCTGACGGCACCCATTCACTGCAGAGCATCCATTGACTCTCATTCTGATGGCACCCATTCACTGCAGATCATCCATTGACTCTCATTCTGACGGCACCCATTCACTGCAGATCATCCATTGACTCTCATTCTGACGGCACCCATTCACTGCAGAGCATACATTGACTCTCATTCTGATGGCACCCATTCACTGCAGAGCATCCATTGACTCTCAATCTGACGGCACCCATTCACTGCAGAGCATCAATTGCTGAGACACCGATGTAAAGTGAAGAGACAAACTCATCCTGATCTCGGACGAGTCGAGTGTGAGGACATTTTCAGCAAATCTGAAGTTATTGGAGAACTATTTCTTTAGAAACAGACAGAATTTGAAGCACACCGTGAAAGCTTTGGTTCTGGAGACAAACGAGTCTTTGTGTGAGATGCTAAAAGAGGCTCGTTACACACTTAATGTTCTGTATACAAAGGGTGGGAATCCATTACTCGGATTATAATCACATATCATGTTATAAAGTGTGAAGATCGCACACATGCTGCTGTGTATCTGAGCATTGATCTCCAGTCATGGCATGCTTTGTCAAACCATCTACATTGAAAGCATTACAAGATTGGGATTATTAAATCATATTTGGAACAAATGAAAGAGAAGGTAGATGGACTGTGAAGACGAGGGCACCTGCATGTCTCGCTCCAGCTGCAGTAGATGGTAGCGGTGCCAGGTGAGGAACCCGGGCCCCTGGTGACTGAAGTCCACTCCGCCGAAGCTGTCCTGCCCGGCCCCCAGGAACGTCTTGCTGACCGAGTAATAGTGCGTCCACACGAACAGGTTATAGATGCTGATGTTCTGGAACTGCGCGGTGCTGTTGTCGGGCCCCAGGATCTCTGCGTACCGCCGGGTCGCGATCACGATGTCCGGGTGAGGAGCGCGCTTGGCCTGATCGAGCGCGCTCACGAAGAGACGCTTCTCCTGCGCGCTGAGTTGCATCACATTCCTCCTGACTGAGAGACATAGAGATATTATCAGTGGTTGTCTTGTTTCTATTTCAGCTGGGAGACATATATGAAGCAATTATTTATTCATTCAGAGAGAGAGAGAAAGAGAGAGAGTTCTGACCCACGGGCACGAGCCGCTCGCACGCATCTCCAGTGAATCCGTGCGCGCAGTCGCCGCAGTCGAAGCCGCCGAAGTTCCCGCTGCAGCGGCACGCACGCGTAAAGAAGCGCCGTGGCCAGCGCTCGCGATCGTCGCTCCCGTCGTACGGGTACTGCGGGCCGTGTGCACGCGCATCCGCTGGCACGTCCACGCACTGCCCGCGCCCGGAGCGCACGCCGCACGGGTCACTCTCCAGACCGGATGGAGACGGGCAGCACTGCGCGCTCCCGAGGCCCTCCGGTGTCACGCACGCGCGCGGGAACTGAGCGCGTACGAGCCCCAGCGCGTGCACGAGCATCAGCATTCCTCCGCATGATCTCCGCATCATGACCAAAATCGTCTGGCAATCTCAAAGCAATCAATAATATCCAAATAGTCTGCAATAAATCTCCAGATCGCCTCAAAAACAGCAGAAACCATCAAGTTCTCTCAGAAATAATTAATGTATCAAACTTAATAAACAGCGTCCGAGCTCCAAAAACTACAGCAAAAGTTCCCACATCGTCTCCAAAAACGAACAGTCGGTCAGATCTGTAATTAGACTCAGGTTATGTCTGTAATTAGTCAGGTTATGTCTGATGAATCTGTTCTCGGTGGAGAGTTCGCGGAATGAACGGCGGAGGAGTTTAAATAGCGGCGGAGCGCGTGACCGCAGCTCTGATCCCCGCGTGACCGCGTCACACTCACGCGCCCCGAGCTGAGACTCAGAGCACATTAAACCCCGTCTGCCTTTACAACACATCAGAAAGACCTCACTACGAACCTGATATGATGTTCTCTAGTTTATCCAGACCTGTCTTCAGAGCACAACTCAATACATCTTTAATCCCACGCATTAAAGAACAAAAGAGGGTCCTTAAAGACACAGCTCTCTTAGATAATCAGCTTTATCACATTCATTCTTCATCCTGGATATCGATTCAATTCATGTCAAGTGTATTTGTATAGCACCTTTCACAATATAAAATCGTTGCAAAGCAGCTTCACAGAAAATTAAAGTTTCTACATTATATGTAGATTATCAGTGGTGACTATCTGAAGGTAATATCCATATGGCAAAAAAATGTGCATTAGCCTAAAAATCATGACATGTAGTCAAACACACGGCGAACACTATCAAGCCATATTTTCTAATGCAGTGGTTCTCAAACTTTTACACCAAGAAAATATTTGGCTTTCCAAGTACCACCATTATGACCAACATTAAAAAGCAGTAGCACTATGCACAGTAAAAGAGGAAAAAACGAACCAGTTATTTCCTAATAAGAACATATATTATTGTCAGCCTCTTAAAACATTGTAAACACACAGTTTGAACATTAACACTGCACTGTGCTCACTTCCAGTTAAATTAAACACTCAATTATTAAATTAAAATATATTGTACCTAAAAGTGAAATAAAAATTGTACTGTAAAAAACTGTACTTAAATAAATATTAAATAATGTTTTTTTTAATTTAATCTTTATTTAAGTACAGTACAGTTATTTCACTTTAAAATAAAAAGTACTTGATTACATGTTTTTAAATTATGTAACACAGGCTGTATGTGTAGCTGTCCATGGTTTTATTTCTTCAAGGTTCTACATAGAGCCACCGATGCCAATACATATATATTTTTTTTTTCCTTTTTAAGAGTGTACAGCAGGTTTTCTCCTGAACTCGGTCAGATGATCACCTGTTTCTCAGTTCACATGTTAATCTACTGTAATGCGCTGTAGAAATTACGGTGACTTGATTGGTGAGTCGTGGTGCTACTGCTTCAGATTCACCGTTGCGATTTCAGCGGACCAATCAGAGAGCTCTGAGGTCACACAATCATCAGTGGACCAATCAAAGAGCACTGAGGTCACACAATCATCAGCGGACCAATCAAAGAGCACTGAGGTCACACAATCATCAGCGGACCAATCAAAGAGCACTGAGGTCACACAATCATCAGTGGACCAATCAAAGAGCACTGAGGTCACACAATCATCAGCGGACCAATCAAAGAGCACTGAGGTCACACAATCATCAGCGGACCAATCAAAGAGCACTGAGGTCACACAATCATCAGCGGACCAATCAGAGAGCTCTGAGGTCACACAATCATTATTGTCCAGAATTGTACTGTCAGCAGTTTATAAAAACGTTTTCATAGCTGTAACATGCATATTCACATACATAATTATTCAGGTGCATGTGTAATAACCCCCCCCCAACCATTCGGATATCCGTAGGTGGGGTTTATTTTAATGATATTCTACTGAGCCGCTTTGTGACATCACAAACCCCGAAAAACAATGCTGTAATTCAAACGAGCAGTTTGTTGTAGTTCTTGAAAAGAGATTTTTTTTTTTTATGAAATATCTCACTTTGGAGTGGAATTTGAAGATTTGTAGCTTTGTAGATATGTTTTTATGCGCAAACATACACACTGACTAACATTCAGAACGCATAATAGGACCCCTTTAAGCTGTTTTCCTCATGAGGAGGTTTTACCGTGTTTGTGCAGATATTGTTCTCTCTCTCACACAGTGTATCATGTGATGGTCAAATATCACCACACACACACACACACACACACACACACAGAGAGAGACATACACACACTTAGACACACACACACACACACACATACACAGAGACACACACACACACACACAGACACACACACAGAGACACACAGACACAGACACACACACACACACATACACACACACACACACACACACACACACACACACACACACACACACACACACACTCACCATGTGAGTAGATGTGACTGCTGAGTTAATCCGGTTCTCAGTTCAACTCTAAGCTCTACGAACTCAACAGAAACTCAAGTGTTTGTCAATGTTTCCCTAGGTTTACAGCTTTTGGGGGGCTTTTAATGAATCAAAAAGGTATAGACCTGTTCTATAGGAACAGTAAAGGACAGACAGGTGAAGAAGATTAACTAAAAATGACACAATGAGAACGAGAACAGGAACCGATGACCAAATATGGGCACAAGAGGAGAAAACACAACAATTAGACCAAAGGCGGTGTGACAGTATGGGTCAAAATTATACATTTTTATTTTATGCCAAAATTCGTTAGGATATTAAGATCATGTTTCATAAAGATATTTAGTAAATGCCTTACCGTAAATATATCAAAACCTAATTATTGATTAGTAACATGCATTGCTAAGAATTTCATTTGAACAACTTTAAAGATGATTTTCTCAATATTTTGATTTTGTTTGCACCCTCAGATTCCAGATTTACAAATATTGTCCAAACCATACATCAATGGAAATAATATTTATTCAGCTCTCAGATGACGTATACATCTCAATTTCAGAAAATGTACCCTTATGACTGGTTTTGTGCTCCAGGGTCACAAATGGCTTCTGTTGTGATCTGGCGCTATATAGAAAATACAATAAATACAATGACCTGACCTTCAAGAGGGGGGGGGGGGGGGGGGGGGGGGGGGGTAACACTGGCGTGTGTTTCGGTGAAGCATCAGTCTCTCCTCTCACTGTTGTCAGATGCAATGTGTTAATAATGAGAAATCACATGAATAGCATGACTTCTTATAGCTGCTTCTCATCTCTGTTGTAGCTGGACAAACAAAGCAAAGAGATGCTCTTTACAGCAGTGTTGTGTAAGTTTAGTCCCTCCAGTGTTTAGTACAAGAATGTGTCTCACACACACAACACATATTCAGTATTCCTCAATGTGAATAAACACAGTGAAACGCTCACATAGAATATGATGCAAGCCTGTAGTAATTATATGTTAAATAACACATGTGTTTAATTACATGTTATGAACCAGTGTCTCAGTGCTGCTGACCTTCAATGATCCAATTCAACCAAACCAATGAGCAAAAATGACTTTAATTCAACTTTTTAATTCACGGAATGAATGATTATTTGAGCTTTTTGGATGTACTTTTCCTTCGGCCTGAGGCTTTTTTATTTAACTTTTGGTGTAACAAAGGCATCACAAATTGGCAGAACATTATTTTTATATAGCAATGCATTACTTTTAAAAGTAACTTTCTTTCCCCCAAGAAGGTTATCTGTAAATATGTTATAAAAGTATAACTTTCCCCAATATGGAGTATGACATATAACATGTTATCAGTGTATCACTCTCATTATGTTTTGAGTCTCTGTAGTTTCATGTGTTAATATAATCGTTGATAATTAGGAGAGTAAACACACAGGGTCTGCTGAGACTCGAGCTGCTCACGGCTGTTTGAATGAAGCAGACACTTTATACATCCAGAGTTACATATGACTGCTGGATTAATGAAACACAGTCCTCCTGGAGATTCGTTTGGATCATATGATTACAGAGACTCATTACTGTGTGTGTGTGTGTGTGTGTGTGTGTGTGTGTGTGAGTGTGTGTGAGTGTGTGTGAGAGAGAGAGAGAGAGTGTGTGTGTGTGTGTGAGTGTGTGTGAGTGTGTGTGAGTGTGTGTGAGTGTGTGTGTGTGTATGTGTGTGTGTGCGTATGTGCGTGTGTGTGCGCGCGCGTGTGTGTGTGTGTGTGTGTGTGTGTGTGTGTGTGTGTGTGTGTGCGTGTGTGTGTGTGTGTGTGTGTGTGTGTGTGTGTGTGTGTGTGGACGGACCAAATGTCCCCAGAAGGAAAGTGAAACCTGACATTTGTTGACATTGTGGAGACCACAGAAACTAATACTTTTATTAAGCAAGGATGCCATTTCAGACAAATTATTTTCTTCTGAACTGTATATACATCAAATAAACCAGAAAGAAATCTACTCAGCTGTTTTTTAAACATAATAATAATAACAATAAATGTTTGTTGAGTCAGTCTGTGTCAATGTCAGTCTGTTTCTCACAGAAAACCAGCATATGAACACAGTAAACACAGAAAACAGTAAAAACAGGTCACAGTAAACACAGGTCACAGTAAACACAGATAACAGTAAAAACAGTAAACACAGGTCACAGTAAACACAGGTCACGGTAAACACAATAAACACAAGTCACAATAAACACAGGTCACAGTAAAAACAGTAAACACAGGTCACAGTAAACACAGGTCACGGTAAACACAATAAACACAAGTCACAATAAACACAGGTCACAGTAAACGCAGTAAACACAGGTCACAGTGAACACAGGTCACAGTAAACACAGTGAACACAGAAAACACAGGTCACAGTAAACACAGGTCACAGTGAACACAGGTCACAGTAAACACAGGTCACAGTGAACACAGGTCACAGTAAACACAGTGAACACAGAAAACACAGGTCACAGTAAACACAAGTCACGATAAACACAGTAAACACAGGTCACAGTGAACACAGGTCACAGTAAACACAGTGAACACAGTAAACACAGGTAACAATAAACACAGTAAACACAGGTCACAATAAACAGAGTAAACACAGTAAACACAGGTCACAATAAACACAGTAAACACAGTGAACACAGTAAACAAGTCACAATAAACAGAGTAAACACAGGTCACAGTAAACACAGTAAACACAGTTCACAATAAACACAGGTCACAGTAAACACAGTAAACACAGGTCACAATAAACACAGTAAACACAGGTCACAGTAAACAGAGTGAACACAGGTCACAATAAACAGAGTAAACACAGGTCACAGTAAACACAGTGAACACAGTAAACACAGTTCACAATAAACACAGGTCACAGTAAACACAGTGAACACAGTAAACACAGTTCACAATAAACACAGGTCACAGTAAACACAGTGAACACAGTAAACACAGGTCACAATAAACACAGTAAACACAGGTCACAGTAAACAGAGTGAACACAGGTCACAATAAACAGAGTAAACACAGGTCACAGTAAACACAGTGAACACAGTAAACACAGGTCACAATAAACGCAGTAAACACAGTAAACACAGGTCACAGAAAACACATTGAACACAGTAAACACAGGTCACAGTAAACACAGTAAACACAGTGAACACAGTAAACACCGGTCACAGTAAACACATTGAACACAGTAAACACAGGTCACAGTAAACACATTGAACACAGTAAACACAGGTCACAGTAAACACATTGAACACAGTAAACACAGGTCACAGTAAACACAGTAAACACAGGTCACAGTGAACACAGTAAACACAGGTCACAATAAACACAGGTCACAGTAAACACAGTAAACACAGTAAACACAGGTCACAATAAACACAGTAAACACAGGTCACAATAAACACAGTAAACACAGGTCACAGTAAACACATTGAACACAGTAAACACAGGTCACAGTAAACACAGGTCACAATAAACACAGGTCACAGTAAACACATTGAACACAGTAAACACAGGTCACAGTAAACACAGTAAACACAGGTCACTGTAAACACAGTGAACACAGTAAACACAGGTCACAATAAACACAGTGAACACAGTAAACACAGGTCACAGTTTCTGATGTGTGAAGCTGCAGTAGGGGGAGTCCTCCAGCAGATGTCAGTCTCTGTTCACTCTCATATCAGAGGAATATATAGATCAACCCTGAACTCAACAGCACCGCAGACGAGTGTGTGTGTGTGTGTGTGTGTGTGTGTGTGTGTGTGTTTGAGCTCATTCCAACATCAGTGCTGGTGTACAGATGATCAAATACACAAGCCTAAAAACAAGTCTGTGAGATGAAAGTGATAGTTACGCGACATACGACCAAGTATGGTGACCCATACTCACAATTTGTGCTCTGTATTTATCAAAGTGCACACACACAGCAGTGAACACACACACACACATGGAGCAGTGGGCAGCCATTTATGCTGCGGTGCCCGGGGAGCAGTTGTGGGTTCGGTGCCTTGCTCAAGAGCACTTCAGTCGTGGTATTAAAAGTGAAGAGAGTGCTCGTTATTCACTCCCCCACCTACAATCCCTGCCGGCCCGAGACTCGAACCCGCAACATTTCGATTATGAGTCCGACTCTCTAACCATTAGGCCACAACTACCCAGAGATCTTGCTCTATGTGTATTTCTTCTGCTGTAGATGTGTTTGCAAATACACATGACCATGATGAAGAAACAAACTAGTCTAGAAATTTATTTTTGCACTATGATTGGTCTGTTATATGCAGTTTGTGAATCAAATGGGTGTGAGTACTTATCTGGGGTGCGTTTCCCAAAAACACCGTCGGCTAATGGTCGTTAGTTCCACTTAACTCTATTGGTAACGATGGAAACTTTTGGGAATCGCACCCTTGGTTAAAGTTTCACCATTGTATCACGTCCAGTCAAACTAATAAGCATAAATAATCTGTGAGTATTAACGAATAGCCAAACTTCAGTTCACAACACCAAACACCAAATATGAAAATTGCTACTGCATTTATTCATGCATTTATTTATTAAATACATTTTTATTAATTATTTGTTTATGTATTTGTTTGTTTATTAAATATTTACTAAATTAAACTTTTTGAATACATCCAAAAATATTATTGTTTGGATTTTTATATAAAACACGGTTTTGTATGTATACATGTATAATTTAATACAATGTTAATATAAACATACACACATTATTTGGGATAGTTTAAGAATTGTTTATTTTTAATTTGTAACTAGAACATGAACTCGAACTCCTCCTTTTCACTGTATTCATTTATATTGATACAAAATCATTATTATAACAGATATTTAATGTAAGAAAAATAACACCGAACTTCCAAGAGAAACAAGAATTTGGTCATATACGTCCATCCAAAGACATAATCAGATGTTTTATCGGTTGTTTGTTTATGTACCCCCTCACACACACACACACACACACACACACACACACACACACACACACACACACATCATAGAGGACTTGCTTCCAGGTGAAGAGTCTCTCTCCGTCTCCAGGCTTCTCTGATAAATTGCTTGTCGCTGGCTAAGCTCAGGCAGTGATAGATGGCCGAGCCCGTCTCTCTCTCCGCTCCAGAGTATTGGCTTTCTGTCCACTTAGCGTTTCTGCAGCAGCTTCAATCGCTTCTCCTCCAGCCGTGCAGCACTTGAGCAGATTTACATAGCAGTAATTTACCCTGAGCGTGCGGTAAACAGCTCAGATTTACTGCTGCTCACCGGATTACATTTGAACACTCATTAGATTCCCTCCCGGACCAGCAAACCGAGACCTTATTTATAAACTGAGTAGAAGAGAGGAGGAAAACCAGGCCGACAGAAAGACGAGCGCAAACTGGGCAGATTTCATCAGCCGTGGAATGAAGACATGTTATAAAGAGATGCTGCTTACGTCTCGTTATATTCAGGGCTGGACCGAGACGCGTTTTCCAAAAACACACGGCTAAAAACTGTTGTTTTCAAAGACATAATGTACTTGTTTTACTTCAGATTCTGACTAACACTTGGAGAGAAACAGCACAAGCAATGGAGGAAGATTACACTTTCTAGTGTGCATAATTCTGTGAAATTAAACACTGTGCATTGTCTGTCTGTATGCATGAAGAAGTGCTTGTGTCAAAACTGCATATTCACACACAGATACAACATGAGAGCGATTGATTTCGTATGAAGGTTAATTTAATAATTTACTATGCCACAGTTTTTTTTTCTTCAGTGTACCAGTAAAATTCTCAAATTCACATTTTGTCATCAGTAATACAAGACGATCAAAGACTTCCAAACGTACATAATAACAGCTGAGAAGAACAACACCAGATGAAGAACAAGGACTATATGGCATGAATATATACGACAGCGGTCAATGAGGCTAATGAGACACAGGTGAGAACAATGAGACTAATTAGAGGAATATACACGATACAAAACCAGAGTTAACAACAGGAGACTACACCTTCCAGCAATCACATTAACACTGTTTGCATATGAACATCATTACACCTGCGTGATTATTCGTGTTTGCATGTAAACTACGGTGATGCCATCAGGTCTGCGATGAGAAACGGAGCGTCTCTCTGTTTGTCTCCGTCTGTAATCGGGATGTAGGTTGAGTTTCTCGCGTAATCTCTGGGATTTCTTCAGGCGAGTGTCTAGAGACTCGTCTGATCCTGTGAGAATCACTCTCTTCTTTGAATATCTCGAACAGAGACGCGAGGCGGACTGCAGATGAGCGTCAGACGACATGTCCCACATGCGACCGCACACGCACCCTCGCACACACACACACACACACACACGCGCGCGCGCGAGTGTGTCATACATCACGGTTAACACACGGTCCTAATGATGTACAGCGGTGAAATCTGTTCCACGTGTCTTAAATCTCACCCTACGTGCTCAGAATGTGTCTGAAATTTCTCTCGTTTGCTGTCGCTCTTTGTAATTTATTTATTTATTTTCTGTCTATCTCTAATCCAGAGTTTAAAGACAAACCCGACACTCCTTTCTTCTCCAGACGGAGGATAAGAGGCTTTGAGGGTCTGACTGTCGCATGACTCACTAACACTCATATTTCTCATGATTGAGCCCACAAACCTTCAGTGTTACAGACACAGTATCGCTGACAACCACGGCAGAAACGTGTCTGAAGACAAGAGCCACTTCACCCGTTAAGAAGCTTACAAAGGAAAACAAGAGTTTGTTTAATTAGAAACGAACAAGCAAAAGATAATTAAGAATCCCTCTGAAGCACAACACAGATGCATCTGTTCTCTTCACACGAGGACCTGGGGCTGTGTCTGCATTGATCTGGATACATTTGAAAACAACTTTTTCATTTTAAAACACTCTCCATTCACACTAGTGTTTTCCACAAGTTTCTCATCTACACTGAAACGTCGTAAAACGTTAAATTATCCTTACTGCGCATGTGTAAAACCCCAGAAAAGCTCGAGACGATACAGATGGAAGAGACTTGATACGTTTTTACTCAAATCTTCAGACAGGATAATTTTATTTAGGTAAATAACTGATCATTATCTGATGCATCTATGTCGTGTTCATTTTGATCTAAAACACAACTGCCCTCATGTTTTGCCACATGACAGAAATTGTGAGTGCATGACTGTGATATGAAGAGTGTACAAAGAAACACATCTGTAGCAACAGCGTGAACGTGAATAGCACATAACATGCAGGATACTGGTATAAACGTGATGTATATGTATACATATATATATATATATATATATATATATATATATATATTAGTGGTGGGCATAGATTAATTTTTTTAATCTAGATTAATCTAGATTAGTTTTGGAATTAATCTAGATTAATCTAGATTAAAATGGCTCATTTGAATTCTGCCGAAGGCATTCAGAATATGTGTGCTACCCAAATAATGACTAAAAGTAAGTCTTTGAGAACGGGTTTCTCAAGCCAGGTGGCGCATTAGACCAGGGGCTCATCTCCTGTTTCCAAAATGCATCACAAACTTTAATCTCTTCCCGTCCCAATCCCACGAAAAAACTGGAGGAAAATCCCGTTCCACTCCCGGAAGAATGACTCCCATTCCCTCCCACTCCTGTGTTGTTGTTTTTTTTTTTTTTTGATAACTGTCAATTACAGTAAAAATATAGTACAGATCACAGCGTGCCCACCTTATTAGTTGAATAAAAACCCAAAATGTCGTTTTTTGTTATTATATTGAACTGAAAGCCATCTTATGCACAGTGTTGCACAGATTAAATGTTATGTAAATCATCCATGCTAACACACACGTCTTCTATTTTTATTTTTTAGACATTTCACTCTCTATAGATATATTTTCGAAGTTTCTCGCTCAAGTTCACATGAGACCTAAAGCGCTTCCTGTTTGCTTAAAAGCGCAACGTTTCGTTGTTATTCTGAGTGCACACAAATAAACGTAGAGTCTTTACAGATTCGAAAGATGTATTAGGCTATTTTTATCTGTATGACCAAGAATGACGGAGATGTAAGAGCAAGTGAACGCACCGGAGCCTGTCCTGCAGCAAACGCGCTTCCACACAAACACTTCAATAGCGCACATTTCTCCAGGTTAACATCATATTGAGCGGCCATGTAAAGTTGCTACTACATACATCTTTCAGATGAAAAGCCATATTTGAGGTTGATGAATGATAGGTGAGCGTTTGGATGTCCTGCCCGATTGTATTACCACATAGACCAGCCGTTAACAATCTGTCCATCACGGACTGCGAGCCTCTAGTTCGAAGACTCGTTCTCGCCCCCTACAGTGCAATTCGGCTAGGTATACAACCGCGCTAAAATATCAGGGTGAAAGTCATCATAGTGCGTAGTATAGACCCAGCTCCCAACCCAACTTTGAGAATAGATTAACGGCGATATTTTTTTTATCGCCCGATAAGAGTCTCGCGTTAACGCAGCACGTTAATGCCGATAACGGCCCACCACTAATATATATATAGATATATATAACACACGTGTCACATGACTAGACATGCGTCATCATTTTCAAAAGTCTCTATTTTCATAATCCACACCACAACACGAAAACAGTATTTTCAAATTCATCCACTTTAGAAAGCGTTTTCAAAGAGCTCCATTTTCCTTGACAAAAACATTTGTCTCAGTGTGGACACAAGGCCAAAATATAGAGAAGAAAAATGAATTTTTAATCAAAAGTATTAGTGTGGACAAGGCCTGGATCTTCCGTAAAACACCACATAGTGGTTTCTGGTCTATTTAAAGCACCGAAAGAGTGTGTTGGTCGCTGCAGTGGATCATTGGCCAGTGTTAACCAAACTCTCCATAACTGTGTTACGCTCCTTGATCGTCTTCAAAACAGCTCTGAAGAGATGCATTATTTAAGCATTCAGTAACCAAGACAGAGCTGTCTTTCAATAATTAAAACCAACAACTGTTTCTAAGCCAGAAACACTCATTGGAAAACAACTTAGTAAAACCTAAATCTCAGATATTGTATAGAATGCACCTATCAGACTATAGCTTGACAATATAAAAAAACTCTTGCCATGTTTCTGTGTGATATTCATTAGACCAGTGCTTATAAACTGGCTTTCTTGGACCCAGATTTAACCATAGTTTATCATACAAAGGTAAACACAATTATCATATCGATTCAGTCAATATTGTAAGAACGAAATGCACTTCAAAAAGTTATTCCTGGCTGTGAGTGAAGCTGTATTTACTGTTGTCTGGATCTTATTCTCTTTTATCTCATGTAGTTTTGTTCTTGCGGATAGGCTCATGTCAAAACCTGTCCTTGTTGACATATATCTGATTTAATGAGCCTCTATGTCAAAATAATGTCACAGTTTTTGAAATCATCAACAAATGATGTGGAAAGTGTTTTCTCTCTTTCAATAATTTCAATGTTGATAGCACTATTTACAATGATGAGCCAAAACATTAGACCACTCACAAATAAATATTGTAAGTTGTCTCCAAACAAGCTCACATGAGAACGTCTGGGTAGTTTATATGGTAAATGGACAATCAGGTTATGTAGTCAACATGTTGGCGCAGAATAAGTGGACAGGAATAAAGATCCGAAGGACTTAGACGAGGGCCAAATTGTAATGGCCAAACAGCCGTCAGAGCGTCTCTCAGCGAGGCTTGTCGGATGCTCCTGGACAGCATTTGTTAGGGACCTACAAACAGTGGACTGAGGAGGGACAAACCACAAAATGGTGAGAGCGTGTAGAACAGGGCTGCCCAAACCTGTTCCTGGAGAGCCACTGTCTTGTAGAGTTTGGCTACAACCCTAATTAAAAACACCTGAATCAAAGTAATCAAGGTCTTCAGACTCACTAGGAACGTCCAGACAAGTGTTCTGGAGATAAACTCTGCAGGATATTGGCCCTCCAGGAGCAGGATTGGACACCCCTGGTGTGGGGCGTCCAAGGCTCATTGAGGTCTATGTGGCGACAGGTCCAATAGGTGCTTTTGTACCGCATAGTCCTAGGAACTTAGTCCTAGGAGCTTACCAGTCGGGCCGTATTCCTGGTTGCATTCGCACTGGCAGCAAGAACTCTGAAGTGCTAATAGCGTTGTCTTTATTCGTGGCATTTACAAAAATCAACAACCAGTGAATGGAGGACGCCATGATAGGAGCTGTTTTTGTTGTGTGTCGTGGGGTTTGTGATAATGGAGATGGATATAAACTTGATTTTTACACGATTAAAAGAGCATGAAAATCGGACTAAATCTCCTATGACAACTTGCAGTGTTATCATCGAGGCTGAGAAAAGAACATAATTCTGCAAACAACAGGTAAATGCCATTATCGCTGTTTTCCATCTGCGTAGAGTAAATATTTTTACATGGCTTTTAAAAAAATGCAAGGGAGCCATTGTTTCTTATGCGTTTGGCCAATTAGTTCCCCCAAACAGAGTTCCTAGAACTAAATACGCTCCTAGTTCCTGGGGTGCGAACATGTGAAAAAGCGGGAATGTCCACTATTAGTTCTAGGAACAATGAAAAGGTTCCTCCGTCGTGAAAGCACTCAATGATGTGCCTGTGTTCCCCGTGATGACCCCTGTCTCTAGCCACTAGAATGGGCACATGAGCAACAGAAGTGGACCTTGGAGCTGCGGAAGAAGGTCATCTGGTTTGATGAGTCCTGTTTTTATTTATATCACGTTTACTTGGGGAAGTAATGGCACCAGGATACACTGGGGGAGCCAGTTGAGAGACTGTGATGCTTTGAACAATGTTCTGATGGTGAACCCTATGTCCAGGTATTCATGTGGACGTCATTTTCATGCACACGCCTCCTACCTAAACCTCACTGCAGACCAGGTGCACCCTTCATGGCAATGGTGTTCCCTGATATCACTGCGGCCTGCTACATTGCAGACATTGATCTGGAATAGGCTGAGGAGCATAATGAGGAATTCAAGGTGTTGTCCTGACATCCAAATTATGCAGATGTTAATCTGAGTACCTGTGAGATGTGCTGGATCATCCAGGCCAATCCATGGCAGCTCCACCTCGCAGGTTAAGTACACAAGGACCTCGATGCCAGATACCACTGGGCAGCTTCAGGAGTTTTATAGAGTCCCAGACTCAGTGGGTCAAGGAGGACCAAAAGCATATTAAACAGGTGGTCATAATGATTTGGTTATTTCCATAATGTAACCAAGGAAACACTGTATCATCGCTGTTTGTAAGTTCATTAGATCCATGTCGCACAGCCCGGTTTGCAGTGATATTATATGCTAAAATTGTGCAGTGTCTCAGGCTTAATGGCTGCTTTGTTTAGAGCGGTAACCAAGGAAACACTGTATCGTTGCTGTTCGTAAGCGCTGCTTTGTTTACAGCAGTAACCAAGGAAACACCGTATTTTGCTGTTCATAAGTGCAGCGCTGCTTTATTTACAGCGGTAACCAAGGAAACACTGTATCATTGCTGTTCGTAAGCGCTGCTTTGTTTACAGCAGTAACCAAGGAAACACCGTATGTTTGCTGTTCATAAGTGCAGCACTGCTTTGTTTAGAGCGGTTACCAAGGAAACACTGTATCGTTGCTGTTCGTAAGTGCTGCTTTGTTTACAGCAGTAACCAAGGAAACACCGTATTTTTGCTGTTCATATGTGCAGCGCTGCTTTGTTTACAGCGGTAACCAAAGAAACACTGTATCATTGCTGTTCGTAAGTGCTGCTTTGTTTACAGTGGTAACGAAGGAAACACTGTATCATTGCTGTTTGTAAGCACTGCTTTGTTTACAGCGGTAACCAAGGAAACACTGTATCGTCGCTGTTCGTAAGCGCAGCACTGCTTTGTTTACAGCGGTAACCAAGGAAACACTGTATCATCTCTGTTCGTAAGCGCAGCGCTGCTTTGTTTACAGCGGTAACCAAGGAAACACTGTATCATCGCTGTTCCTAAGTGCAGCGCTGCTTTGTTTACAGCGGTAACCAAGGAAACACTGTATCATTGCTGTTTGTAAGTGCAGCGCTGCTTTGTTTACAGCGGTAACCAAGGAAACACTGTATAATCGCTGTTTGTAAGCGCAGCGCTGCTTTGTTTACAGCGGTAACCAAGGAAACACTGTATCATTGCTGTTCGTTAGCGCAGCGCTGCTTTGTTTACAGCGGTAACCAAGGAAACACTGTATCATTGCTGTTTGTAAGTGCAGCGCTGCTTTGTTTACAGCGGTAACCAAGGAAACACTGTATAATCGCTGTTCGTAAGCGCCACCTGCTGGCAGAGAGTGAATCTGCGTCTCATTCAGCTCGTCTGCTGTTTCCTTCACATATGTTTTATGTAATATAGTTTCAGAAAACTAATGTCATACTATTCTGTTTTGCTTCTAATTTCAAATTTATACAGTCTCTAATTTAGATTAAAAACGGCTTGTGCTGCATGTATGCTGCATCTTTGTGTGGATCATGATTAAAATGCAGTGGTTGTTTGTTAATTAAAATGGAAAGAGCACAAACAAAGCCTTAGTTTGTGCATATTAGGATATTCTTTTTATTTGTGTAACTTGTTTGATTGGGGTTTTGTTTAAAAATTTCAATTTAGTTTTGTTATATTTCAATTTAAGAAAGAAGCATGCAGCAATAGCCTAATAAAAGGACACGTTTTAATTTACTGCATACTGTCTTCAATCCCATTCTGTTAAAAAGTCGTGAGAAAATCGAATCGTGAAATCAAAATCATGAATCGAATTGAATCGTTACATCCCTAATCACTAATTAAAACTTGAATCTTTAAGAGGATCAACTGAAGACAATCTCCCTGCAGTCTCTATGGAAATGATAAGCTGAAGATGTTCTGTGATTGATGCTGGGCGGTTTATGAGATTGGAAATAAGCCGTTTGTCATAGACGGGTCGAGGCTCCTCTGGACGTCCCTGAATAACCTCAACATTTGACATGCTGAATCAATCCTCAGACTCTTTCTGTTCTTGTGGCTTGTTTACTCCGGAGCTTTCAGCTCTAAACAGTAACCCAGTGTTCACATCTGATTTGGGTCTCTTATGTAACCCAGTGCTGTGCGTTATGCAATCACCTAATATTATTTTTTCATAGCATGTTTCTTTGAAGTCACTCTAATTAGCCATTTAAGTGTTTTGCGGTTTGTGTCGCGTGTTTTCCGTGACACTGTTCTCCGGTCAGTGTCAAAGACGTGGGAACACGAGGAGCATCGCTCTGCTCCGTCGAGAGCCTTGTCTAAATGAAACACAAAAACCATTTTAGCATGTCTTTGCTGAACTCCTGCTGCATGTAAAGCGCTAAGATAATTGATACAGATGATAAAGCATGCATATCCCGTCTGACAACTCTTGTTTGTTGATGAATAACGCTTTCTTTCACTGTGCGACTAATCATATTTTGCAACTGTTTTTGACTGAATTTGTTCTGACTGAACATTGTTAGTGGTCACACTGGTGTCACTGCAGACAGCCGACTCTCTTTGATTATTCGCTGCCATTTCTTCTGCGCATGAGGAACAACAAGCGCCTCAGAACAAAACAGTGTTTGAACAAACCATTTATCAGCACAAAAGAAAGATTTAAAGTGTTTCGGTTAATGTCTTTCTTAACAATTATCATTTTGATTTACTGACCAGATTAGGACTGGGCAGCATGACAGTATCATGACGATAGTATAAAGTGTCTGATTTTGCTCTTTTGTTTATTTTGCGGTATGTAAAAATATCTGTTTGTACAGTAGCCTAGTACTTGAATATTTCGTTTTTTAAATATTAACAGTGCAACCGCTTCAGATCTATCACTGTAAAACATCAGAATAAAAAAGAGCAGATTCCACGTGGTTTGAGCTGGTTTTCACACTTAAGACAAATTAAATCAATAAATTAATAAAAATAAAAATAATAATAATCTGATTTGGGCCCAATTATCCTGCAGTCTGAATGTAGCCATAGTTAGAATCCATGTACCAGATTTACTTATGAGAGAAAATTAGGGTGACCGCAATCCCATAAAAGTGTGACATCCATGGAAAAAATGGTGGAATGTGTGGAAATCCATGTCGATCTACTGACAATAAGCAAATTAGAGAACACAGACACAGTTAATTTCCATAATGACCAGCACAATCTACCAAGAGCAGCGCAAGTTAGCTTCACAAACCAGCAGAGCCGATGATAATTAGGAGTGTGTAATTACCAACAACACAGGCACAGAAAGTCTCTCTCTCAAAACCCTCGATCGCCACCAACAGCCCAAATCTTCACTCATGTTTACACCTATAACATTTGAACCATATCACCTGGAAGCAAACTTCATGTCATTTTTGACGGCACACATTCACTGCAGAGGATCCACTTGCGAGAAAGTGATGTAATGGTACATTTCCCCAAATCTGATGAAGAAAACTCATCTACATCTTGGATGGCCTGAGGGTGAGCACATGTTCATGTTTGGGTGAACTATGGGGATATTTGGCCCTCATGATGTAGGGGATACCAGAACACACACACTCGTGTGCCAATCTGCTCTTGATTGTAGTGAATATTAGCTATAGATGTACTGCTGTCTGTCATATGAAGGTCCAGCAGATATTGCTTCAAAGTCAAATGAGTGAAGAACGTAAAGGTCTCAAGCCGTTGATATTCAGAACACAACCGAAGATGAATATTGTGCGGATCAGAGCGAGGCGTGCAGGTCGATCATGTCGAGTCACGCATTAATATATTTTAATACAGTCAGACTAGGTATCGTGTCTTATGAGATTTTCTGGCTTATTCTCTCTGTTCTGTGAATCATATTTAACTGTGTAGGAAGAGAAGATAAAAGTCTACGATAAAAATAAGAGAAGCGTGGGAACGGCGTCCGCTGGGATTGTGAGCTGGTGTTATTCTGGAGCGAGCGAGACACGTGTGTGATTATGTTTGATCAGTTTTATTAGCGTTAGACGCTTCATCAGTCTGGATTCTGGAAGCATCTTTCACATTTCTGAAGCTGCTCGATGGCCTGCACTGTAAAAAGTAATACCTAGATCTAACTTATAAAAAGTGAGGCAAGTGGCTGCATTGGATGTTTTAAGTTGAGTCAACTTGCAGCCTTTTTTAAGTATAATAAACACTGTCAAATTACTTAATACAAACGCAACAAAATCAAGTTGAGTTAACTAATATTACTATTATTACTCAGTTAGATAAACCTACTTTTCTTGGTACAGGTAACTTATTTATGGGTTGCTACAAGTAACCTGTACTCATTTTAATTATGTTTTATGAACTTTATGTTCTTAGTAAAATTAACCTAATCATATGTGAATAAACATTTTAATTGAGTCCTGGCTATAACCTCAGAAAATAAATCTAAAATGTCTATATTCTAAGCACTACAGTGATTAACTTTACATAAACAGACTTTGTAAATAACAATTGCAAATTCAATTGAAGAAGAAAAAGATGGGAGCATATATTGAAGACAATAACATTTATTCAATGTAAACCAGTGTCACTTTTAACAGTGACTACAAAACAGCCAATAAATGCAGCCGCACATGTACACAATAATATAAAACAAACACTGTCTAAGTGTATTTTCAACCTGTTCTGAACAGTAAAGTGAAATATCCAAACTGCCCAATCTGCAATGTTTAGATAAAGGTAAATGTGAGCCATAACATCACATTGTATTACACTGGAACTGCAATGTCAAAAATGATTACAGTATTTCTATATTTTGAAAAACTACTATTTTTTAGAACTCCCAATTTGTGCACACAACACTGTTGATTATATACCTCATGAGGTAATGATCGGCACAGAACACAGTCCAAAGTCCACATTAATTAAGGCACTGAACAATGAACACAAAAGAAAAATAACCATGGAAATTATATTACCTGAGCAACTTGTACCTGTCAAATGAGTCTTGAGGTCAAAAACAAAACTGACTAATTATTTTAAATCAAAATACTTGTAAAATTCTGAGACAAATATTTAAATCACCCTGAAGATTATCAAATGATCTGATTATGTTACAGTACGTGGTATTTGGTAAACTCACCAATCAAAGTGATTGCATTTTTTCAAATGATGGCAAACAATGCCAGATAAATCATCTAAGACAACTTGGTGAGGAGATTTGCATACTTGGATGATGGCTTAGGACGCATGGGGTCCAATCCCACAAAGAGCCTCTGATATATCTCAAAAGTATACACCAGTTTTGAGGGATACTTGAGGTCGAGGGCATATGTAAGTCCAAACAGGAGGCAGCATGCTTTCGACAGGTTTGGCACACCTCTGACCACGGGCTGTCCTTCTATGATAATCCCAATCATGTCGGGCTGATGGCACATGTAAATTTTCAGTGGGCAACTGCCAAGCTCAGCGTGCACCTCAGTTTCATCACGACTCTATTGGTGGAGACAAAAAAGAATCAAGAGTTTGGTCAGACAAACAGGTAATGAGATGAATATAGCAGACAGTTAGAAGACAGATAAGGCACAAAGTCAAAATTGTACTTTTGTTGCTAAAGGTGGTGGATACTAGACGGATACTGTGACTAGAGCATGTGACCAGAGTGAAGTTTACCATGACAATGCCATAGAATGTGTATCATATACTATCATGATCTACTGTAGCATGAGTATTGTCTTTGTGGTTCATAGGATGCATTACAATAAAACAATGCAATTGTCCTTGCCTGTACCTGATTGGTCATCACATTACTGTTTATTAAGCTGCAGAGTTTATATATCTTTCAAGAGCAAAGGTAATTACCCCACATCATCACAATATTAATACATACAGACAGAAAAATAGACAAGTAGCTTTAAGCCCAATACATACGTGGTGGACACTGATGAGGTCTTCCTGCCTCTCCCCCATATACTCAATCAGGCATCTCAGGATCACTTCTCTCCTTTTCTCCACAGAGGCAGATGGATCCTGTCAAAAAGTAAAAAAAAAAAATGATTTTTTTTAGTCATTTAGCAGATTTTCATTTAATTTCATTCACATTTTCACACTAGATCATAAAAAATAGCAAGGTTAACTCACCGTCACTAACTTTGGGGCTAACTATCCCCTTAAACTACGCTACTCTTAGAACAGTGCCTTACATGTAGTTGTCCTTTAAAGAATGAGAGGGGGGGGGGGGTCTGACAATGTAGAGTGTTATGATCAGTCTCTGGGTAGTATGAATGTGCTCACCATGTGTCATAACAACTAGCTCAGTATATTTCAACATATGCTGCAGATACACAGACACCACCATCCTTCCCATTAGGAACACGATGAAATATTGACAACTAAGTACATAATAGATAATACATTTTGGATGGAAAATGTTTTACATAAGACCATTTTTTCCTCTTACCTGGATGAGTGTCATCATTTGGGACTTGATTCTTTGACCGACAGCTCCTCCTTTTGCGTTGAAAAGTGACAACAGCTTTGGAGTTTGCCTGTCCAACTGTGACATAAATGTTGACTCGAGTGATATGCCACTGATTCTTAGGAACTCTTCACAGATCTGTAAAGAGAAGTATACCATCGTAGTTACATACTAAAAGTGATATGTTTTTTCTGTAATTTAAACAACATGAGAGTTTAGGGTACAAATAATTTTTCAATCAAATTAAAATAATGGACAGTGTCAAGCAGTAAAGGAACATATTCACAATATAGTTATTTTTAAGTATGAAAATGCAAGGATTACATTTAATATTTTGTCAAGTTTGTTGTCTTATGTGCCCCGTCTTAACAAACTATCGTCCATTTACCATAATTGAGCAATGTGAAATTCAACTGAATGTGGCACAGCATAAAGGAAACAGAGTCTGATGGTGAAGAAAGCTTTGTGAATTATAATTTTAAAAATATACTGTTGACTTAGTGCATACTGCACTGTATTTTTTAGCCATACCAGTAGATGGCAAATAATTGGATTTTAGCTAGTCAACTTTGCTGAGTTTACCTTACCTGTGATGGTTCAAAGAGGGCAGGCCATCTCTCTAGAAGATCTGCAACACTTGGGCCTTGACCTACAATCTCCTGTCTTCTCAAACTGAAGGTTCTTGACATAATCTCATTTATAACTCTTCCGTTATTCTTTTTCTTTGTCTCAGAAATCAACTCCAGCCTGTTACTCTCAAGGGAATCTTCTGTTTCCCCGACTGGATGAGGGGGCAGGTAGTTAACCTCAGCTTTCCGTGGTTTTTTTATATTCTTTGCTGGTTGCTTGTCTTCAAAAGATTTGCGCTTTAAAGAGTTCACCAAGACGTCTGGAATCCCATGCATCCGAAGTTTGCTTCGGTAGTTTCCTACTTTATACTTCAGGCTCTGCTGCCATCCATAGAGTCCATTGAAGGAGCCTGGTTCCTTCAAACATGGGTTCTTTTTTATGAGAGCCTCTGCGACTGCACATCGATGTGCATCACTTGGGTAGGGAGTGTAAGAAAAGATGAGCTCAGCTAAACACTCCAGAATGTTGGACTTAACACCAGGGTAAGACTTCTCTTTGCACAAAAGGGAACCATCTCTGAGGTAGTTTTCATTGCCATTTTGAAGCACTATTTCAGTGTTATATGAAAACCTTGGAATAGGAAACTCAATTGGCCATGGCTTGTGCATTCCAGGGCTATGGGGACTGAGTATTACAGTGTCATCAGATTCCGCAGAGATGGAGCCACTTGATGTTGATGGTTGAGACACAGAGTAATTTTCTGACACTGATCTGGAGACAGAGCAATCTTCTGTTGGGAGCTCAGGAATGTCAACATTTGTAAACAAAATGACAGGTGGAACATACACTACCTTCAGTGTGTCCCTATCCTTCAGGTCATCAATTGAACTTAAAGTAACAAAGTCATCAAAATCCTGGTCTTTGCGCTGAAGGCTTATGTCCATTGAGATCCCAAATTTTAGTTTTATTGTTGCTTCCAAGTCTTTAACTGTATGTGGCATTCCAGGAAGACAAAGTTTATTTATGTCATGGTCCAGGATGACTCGAAATTTTACAGCTTCCTCCATTTTGATGATGTAGCCTTAAAAAGATGACAAAACTACATATTATTTTTACATTCAGTCTGGCATTGTTTAGCAAGCAATCTTTGTTGTATGTGCATGGTATATCAAAGAAACTTGAAGAGAACTGTGAAAATACATACAATTAGTATCACTTGATTTATACCCAACGGTATATGAAACGTGTATCTATTCCAGACAAATATGGCGCTTCAGCGTCACCATATGCCTTCCTGCAACCTTATAGTCTGAGAGCGGACATACATCAGTGAGATCCTTCTGTTCCACAAAAACTACAAGCTCTGTGCTCTCCAGCTCAAAAGCTCGAAAGTGCTCATCATACCAGGAAATGGATACTTTAGCAATGAAATGGACCTTGTCTCTCAGAATTACTATCTGAAGAACTTCAATAAAGTCTGGGAGTCCTGCAGTAGACCCATAGGCCAAAATCATGCCTTTAGAGTATGTAGTTCCATAAACTGACACAGTGTTGGAAAGATGTACAGTAGTCTGACCTGGAGACACTCTTCTTATTGCATTATGTACATTTGTATGCAAAACAGCTACGGGCACTTGGGATACTCTCGCAGTACTGAACGTGGGAACTGTTGTAGTTGCATGCAGATGGTGTGCAATCATCAACTGATGCTTGGTTGCAAGGGAAAATAGTACATTTTTGAAATTCCCCGTATGTCTTACTATTTGTTTGAAATAACGATGTTTTCCCTCAAATCGCATCGTCCAAAGTGCAATGAGAGGTCCAAACTCTTTAATGAGCGTTGGATAGTGCTCCAGGAAGTGGTGTTTGGGGATCAACTTAACCTGAGGAAACGCAGAAAGTAATCTAAGGCGATGCTCAGAAATCTTTGCATCAAGATATGACAAACTTGCTTCAGTTTGGGTTGGTGCTACCACAAGTTCAACTATGTCTTTAAGACACATGATTACATTCCATGCAGGATAATTCAGTGGTATCTTGTGTCCTATCATTAGTGGGAGCAGTCTGATGAGGGTCCAGTTTTCGTGGGCATTTCCTCCGATACTTTTTCGAGTGGAAAATGCAATGGGAATGGGCTGTGGACTGTCTGTCTTATCTCCCCACTTGTAAGGAAATGATTTGATTTTGTTGTTAAGCTCGTCAAGTGTGATGTACTTTTTGGCTATGAAATCCCTAAAGCACAGTGCTAATTCCATGGGAATAATCCCCTCAAAAAGGTCGTGCAAAATATCAGGTGGATAGCCCTCAACCATGTGAAAATGGCTTAGTTTCTCGGTAAGTGGGCAAGGCCTTTTCACACCAAAGCAGTGGTGTAGTGCAGGGTTTGCTTGTAGAGTCTTAACATGAATGGAATAATCCTCCTTTGTCCGGATGTGAAAAGCACCTGATCTCACTTCCTTTTCTTGAAAGTCAACATGCTCTCCTAGACAGAACCTGCAAATGTATGGTCCTGAGAAACTTTCAACAAGGCCAGCAACTGAATGTGCGCCAAGATTGTCAGCAACTACACAGTAAACAGTCCCTTTGACAGTTTTCCCAAGGACAGGAACCAAAATACCATCTTGTTCCAGTATAGCTATGTCATCCAACAGTGGCTTGAGAACCTCTGCATAGCCAAATCTTTTAATATCATTAGCTTTGCACAAAAGTGCAAGATACACTGAAGTTAGTGTGGACCGAAAACAGGATTGGATATTTCCCAATATCCAGTACACGGCTGTTATCTTATGTTTCCTTCGAGATGTTCCTAAGGGATTACATACCTCAAAATCATCTACATAAAGGAATATACAGATTCTCTGCTCTTCAGAATAAAAATCACTCCCTCTATAAATGGCACTATCCCGGAATGATCTGTACTGTGCAGGAATACTTGTGTGTCCATCATCTGTAAGGAACTTCTCTCTGATATCTTCATTGTTTAAAATTTGTTTCAATGATTCAAGGATCGGAACATACTGAAAACTCTTATTTTCATTCGGATCAAGAATATATTCAACTGGCTCTACAACGTTAAACCTTTGTAGAAAGTACCGTCTCCTTTTGAAAGCTGACGACAGCGGGCCAGCCTTATCAAAAGCCATGCTTATGGGGCTGGATTCATTTAACTCTTCAAATAAAGATGTGACAACTGTGCTATCAATCACACAATTATTCTTCTTCAAGTGTGATTCAACAACGTCTCTGATAATTGGTATGGATGCGGATGACATAAACTGCATTTCATCTATTAATTCATCAATACACCTGTTTGAGACATTATGCACACTTTCCAGTTTGAGCAGAAAAGAAGCTATATGGTCCACAATTAAGTGCCTGTCATCCTTTTCCACAGAATGTGCACCTGAGCTGGTTCCTTCCCCACTACCTTCATCCATATTCTCATCAGTGGCTCCAGTGTTATCAGGTTCAAAAGTTGGTTCCTCATTTGGCTTTTCCAAAATAACAGCTCCTTTAAAATCGCTCAGAATATGAGGAGTGTGCTTCCTGTGTTTGTGTGCTGTAAATGTTCCATAAATATTGGTTTGAAAATCACACCCTTCAAACACACACTCAACAGTCTCATTACTTTTAAGGTGATGGCCAACATGTGCAAAATATTCTCTCTCTGTTGGAAAACCTTGTGTCCTACACACCAGGCATGTAAAGGACAGGACAATCTCAGGTCTTTGTGTCTGACTTTCCACATGGCATCGAGACAAATGTGAATGCAAACCACTCCAAGTTTTGAAAGAACATGGACATTCCAAGTATATGCATGGCAATAAATTACTATGGCTGAAGGTTCCATGATGGAGTCTATAATGTTTCAAAATGTCACTTCTGGTAGGTAAGTGGTCACTGCATCTTTTGCATAGCCAACTCATTTTTACTTATGCCTACATAAATTAGAAAGGAAATGAAAGACAAAGTAATGACATCTTAGGTAAACTTTGCAGTTACAATAGTAAAGGCACACCATTTGTTTACAAATGTTAAGAATAAGAATGATACAAGGATGAAACCCCTCAGGTTCATGCCAAGACTATTAACCCAGATAAATAATTTATAGCAATATGTAACTTTTTGTATTAAAATGTCTACAAAAAAACAGTTATATACTTTGAGTTGTGTACTTACATTATTCCAAGAATTTTCAACAAGATCAAATTTAAAATAAATCTGTCATTTTATTCAGTGTAATGGTGCATTACATTTTGGTGACCTGTCAATTATAGCATCCCGTATGTGCAGGCATCAGTGTTGTGGTTGTCTGCTGATGCCACATTTAATTGACTTTCTCCAATTTAATTTTTATGATACACTTTTTAAAGCCTGGTAGTTTTTAGTTGTACAGTATATTTAACTAGATTAAGGATTTTAGTCATCGCGTGCCAGGATCTTAAATTACCACAGAAAAAAGTTGAGTAAATTTTTGTGGCAACTGACAGTTCACCAAACTGCCTCAGAGAAAGACTGACTGTTAATAAGAAACTGCTCTATTGGTGATTTTTACTGTTTGGTGTGGGGAGGAGGAGATAGAAAGGGGATCATATCTGCCTTCTATTGGTGGTTGGTACATAAAAACGTCTTCAGAAATGTAATTGTATGGAGCCCACACTATTGTTTGCAATTTTACCCATGTTTTACTTACCTGGGAATAGTTATAGCTGTAATTGTATCTATTCTGAAGTTTTTCTTACCTGGATGTGAAGCTTGAAGACCCCAGGTAACAAAAGCACTTGGGTATCTAAAGACCAGGAAAATGCATGTTAGAATAAGGTTAAAAATCAGTGGTAAATGTAACTTATTTAAGTAATAGGTTAGAAATAGTTTTAGGGTTTTTTCAACCAAAAATCTGTTATTAATTGACTATGCAGCATTAAAAAAACGTGGATCAAATCTCTAAAGTCAGACAGACTAAGCACACATCTCTACAGTCAAATCTGAGCATCTGCTTTAATAATGCAAAAGTATACTAACATTATCTCTGATTCCAGAGTACTGTCAAAGGCCCACGGCTAGCTTGTTTTGTCTGCTGTCCATAAATCACCACAGCTTACTTTCCCTTATTTGCCCGCACAACTATTGCCTGAAGGCTCGAAATTGCGACCGTTTCGATCGCATATGATCCCGAAATTTAATCTGTGCAATCTAAAAATATAACTGAGAGCATTTGTGCAACTAATTATTGCCTACGTATCTGCGTTTTTAAACACATTATTTAATTTCATATTAACAACACGGTCTCAACCGCCGTTGTTTGCGGATCGTTGCCTACAAGACCTTAACCTGCTTAGCAGTGTGCAGTTAACTTAGCTTGCCATGTGTGCAGGATAGCTAACTGTACAGTACAGTTTGCAAATCTAACCTCAGCTCCCTAGTGGAGTAAGCGATTTCGCGTGACTTTACATCACCAATCATTCGGCTAAATTTGTTCAACTTACCGTGTTAATCAGTCCCTGAAATTCAGATCCGCTGCAGCGAACAAACAGTTGAAGTGCAGAGAAGATGTCTCTTCCTGGGAAAGTCCCGCCAGTGAAAAAGGGATAATGCCAACTTAAACATTTTAAAATATTTACGTTTGATGAACACACCTGCCACATCGATAGCTACTCTAATAAATTGTTTATGTCAACTCACTTTTATTAAATTTCTTGTACACAACAACCACATACAAATAACTACCCAAATTAATTGCAATAGTTTTATTTAAAATATATTGTTATATAAAAACTGATATATTTTAAGTAAAGAGGAAGTATATTGATACCTTTTAGCATAAAACAAATAAAATAAACTAGATTACAAACATTTAAAGTAAGTAAATCCTACTTTGTGGGTGTAGCACTTTTTACAGTGTGCTGTCGAAACCAACTTCACTCAGCTTATTACAGCTGTCAGTTTAAACTGTAATAGATTACTTAAACTTTGAATTAATGACTTCATATTCCAGGATATTAATCATATTTAGTCGCTTGAGATCAAATGTCCTTCAAAGACATTATTGTGTCAGATGAGTAAATCATTGAATAGATCAAACGTTCAAAACAGCCAAATAAACCTATACTAGTGTTTAGTGCAATATTACAGTATTTTTGCATCTATATGGGTGTGTCTGGTTGCTGTGTCTAGTCTTGCTGTTTTCAGCCGCTTAGTTGTTTATCTTTGACAAACACATCTGCTTTCTATTCTGTTACACCTGAACAGGGCATTTCATGCATGATGTGTTAGAAACATGTGGCTATCATGCATTGAATGTTTTATATAATCTTAAACATTTTTGACAATATCAAATGATGTCAAACAATCAAATAAAATAGAAATAAGCTTATATTCCTTTACATAACCTTGAACAAACATGCTAAATAAATAATAAAAGTCACACTGTAGTTGGAGGGATACAAGGCACACGACAAAATACATATCCAAAAGGTTTTTAATATGCATCCATAGGAAATCAGAGACAAAAAGCACCATATCAAACATTAATAACCGACAACTGAAAGAGCAGAACAGAGAGACTTTATACAAACACAAGAGAGGACCTGAAAGACTTAATTAACTAGACACAGGTGAACTAACTAACGTAATCAAGGGGAAACAGAAACTGGGTCAATGGCGGAAGAACAGCTAAGAACAGAAAACAGAAACAAAGTCTACACATGTGACCAGGCACGTGCAGAGGGGGGTGCGGTGGGTGCTTGAGCACCTGCCCCTCCTCCACCTCATGCCCAAAGTACCCTTTTGTCAAGGCAATTTGTATTTTTCTTAATTAAACGCCCTTTTGTGAAGGCCTGCCCAATCTAACTATTACTAAAATTAATTACTAATAGTTTAGCCGTAAATTGAATTATCCAAATGATGAGCTTTCACCTAACAATCTCATCCGGGATGATCTCTCACATTCAGACAACTTTAGGATGCCTTCAATAACATCCGCGGCAGCCAGTAAGTGGAGCTCTCAGCGGAGCGGTGTGCTTGAAAATGTATATTATTGAATTATTATTATTTTACGAGAATGGCGTGAAGATGCACAGCTGTTGTTTATATTGCTGTGTGTAGCCTGACGCTCGGTTAGCTGCAGCAAGGGGCTACAATATGATTGTTCAATGTGTTCAATGACAATTTTATGATTGGTTTATAAAGGCTACTACAAACACATTTTCCCATCCTTATCACAGAATAATTCAGGAAATATATTTTATAGTTTCTATACTAAATGATATGTCAAGCAGTACTGCATTTTTCATATAGTTTATTTATTGATTACCTGAAGATACCTTGAAAAACGCACATAAACCATATATTTTTGCAATCATGTGTTCATTTTTTCTTCACGTTTCATCAGTAAAAACGTTTCTGCTTTTTATTCAGCTCAGCTACAGCGATAGCCTTGAGTTTGTCCATACGTCATAAGTTTGTGTGTGAGAGCGCCCCCTGGCGTCGAGTATGAATGAAACATGCGCTGCACGAGAATGTGTTCAGCTCTCCTGATATTCACATCTCCTCGTTTTGGATATCTCGTCAGGTCATGTCTCTTTTCATTTAAATCTAGAAACCTCTATGTGAAAAGTGCGGGGGAGGAATTTACATTTGATTAAAATTAATATTAAATAAAAAGTGCAGCTAACGTTGTTCTACACACAGCAATAAAAACAAAGGTGCTTGTTCTTTTTCGTTATTGCGGTTTAATTAGGAAAAGTTTAAAGCGCATCGAGGTGTCTTGTCTTTTTTATGTTATCTGACTAAAAACTATTCATACTTTGAACTATTATTATTACAGTATATATTTAAAAAACGTAGAGTGCCTTTAAATAATTATCACAACACTGGTAAAACGGGCTTATACAGATTTTCTCGTCCTCCCAATTATACTTATCAGTCCAGTTTTTATAATCATTATCATTCAAGAAATGAATAAATTCAGAACAGGATTAGAATAGAATTCTATTTTAAATAAGACAGGAATATTTTTTTCTACAACAACAACAACAACAACAACAGTGGTGTTTACAACAGCACAACCACCATACCCTGTAAACTCAATAACAACAACAACAATACTAATATCATCCCAGAGTAATTAAGAGGTGCAAAAAATGTATTTAACATTTACACTTAAAATGGTCTTTTCTGTTCTGTGTTTTATTTCAAACCTGCGTCATGGCATTTGCTGCTGTATCAATACAGAAGCATCCACTTCGATACACACATCAGCAAAGAGCACAGCCCTATTAAAAGCCTTGTTCCATGTGCCCCCCCCAAAGGTCTCTGCACGGCCCAGCACGTGACACACACACATATATATATATATATATACAGTATATTAGAATCATTTAAAATTTGTCTTCAGTCAATGTTATTTAACATCAAAGCTGACATGACGGTAGGTTTTGAATGTGTTTGTGCTTTGAGTCTTACAGAGAGCATGTTTTGGGTTTGTTCCTCACATAAATCAATCTTTGTGGAACAAATTGAATGTTTTTTGGGGGTTTTTCACAATCCTTATGAACTGTTTCTGTATGTGTAAAAGTTCCTATTTTTGTGTCCCACAGAAGTCAGTCATACAGGTTTGAACTGACATGATTTAAAGGTGCCGTGAAGTTTCAGGGCAAGAAGCCGCTGGAGTTTCAGATCTATTAGCACATTTAGAGATGATGATGATGAAAGACTCGGGAAATCAGCCGTGAGGATTGTGTATCACAAGTGGATGCTGCACACTGGCTGGTGGTGGTTGAGGAGAGACCCCCCCCCCACGATTGTAAAGTGCTTTGGGTGCACAACAATACACAATAAAGCGCTATATAAATGCATCATTCATTCATTCGTATCCGATTATATCTGCGAGAGATCTGTGATTCTGGCTCACATTGAAACCGAATCCACTATCATTGTGTTTCTCTACTAAAGAGTTATGAAACCGTTGATGGTCACGAGACTTCACGGACTTCAAGAAGCGTTTTGTGATGTCATGACTTTGTAAACGAAGTCTGAGTAGTTTGAGACATACGCTGCTGTTTTATGGGCAGTTCTATCGGGCATCTGTGTGTAAATCAGAGGCCCAATCATTAAGAGCGTCATGTTAAAATCGAAGGAAAATAAACTACGGCCTGACGGTAATAAAGCATCTATAGGCCTTCACCGAGTGATTCAGTCATTACTCACACACATAAATAACCACCGTCCAGCATCCTCTTAAAGAGCCCAAACACAGAATCTCTCCAGGTGAACCGGCACATCTGTACAGATAGACTAGTTACAGTTACCACGACCACCTAAATAAATACATTCTGTAGGTTTCAGGTATTTAATGTGTCTGTGATGATGCCGACGGTATTAATCCAACACATTTTACAGTAAGCTACTGTTTAAAAGTATATTAATGTACATCTCAAGAATATGTTTTTCTCAATAAAATATGAGTAGTTGTCTGATTTTCTTTAGCCGATGTCAGTAGCTAGAAAGTTGTGTTTGCCATTGGCTGATATATGAATGTAATATACAATTGTATAATAGCAGTGGAGAATTAAAAGCACAATATGCATTCGAAATCTACAGATACAGTTATTGGCTGCCACTAGTAATCTCAAAACAGTCAAATATTGTTGTAATTTGTCTGTTTTGAAATACACTGCTTCTTCATGACACTTTCTAAGGGAATTGTCCAGTAGGGGTGCTAAAAGCGTGTTTACTTCGATCTGAAACACATGAAAGTCAACGTTGCAATGCTTTATTACATTGTAGTATTTTTTATGTATCGCTGCACTTCAGAAAATGCATTTCCAGTGAGTGGCGCTAAAACAAAAAATGTCCAATCGCTTTGAAAATAATGTACCTAAAACTTAAACGATAAAGGTAAAATAAAAACACATTCTCTGAAGCAACATGCCATTTTATCATGCTGCTGTAAGGCTCTAAGCACTTTTATCGTGACTTGTGTTTGACGAGACTCGTACCCGAGCGCTTCACATCACTAGTGCAATGCTGTACCAGGTGCGCTACCGAGCAAGTTTACCATGTCAGAATAAACAGACATACGGAGCTGGAAATGTGATGCAAACATCAACATGTGTTATTCTACAAATAATGCACAATGGCAAAAGTGCTGAGGGGGGGTGTTAGAATTTATTAACGAATGAATGAAATGCATTTTTCCGTGTTTCACTCCGCCCCGAATCACGTTCGCGGAAAGTGCTTGAGAAACAGTATCTCTACCGCGGCTCGCCATGCTTTAAAACAAAACTAAATGTAAAACATCTTTGAGAGCAAGGGGGCCCCTGGTGTTTCGGGGGCCCTACGCAGCTTGCGTATTCTGCGTATAGGGAGGATCGGCTCTGTGCATGTAGGAGTACTGTTTTTAGAGTTTTATAAATGTGTAGGTAAATGCATGTTTTGTTTAGTTTTCTTCTTCATTCCTGCTCCCACCTTTTTTGCAAATTGCAAAATGCCATTAATCTGCTTCATTTGATAATGTCAACTGCTAGATGAGAAAACATGGAAATGCATGGGTTCATTTCTCTGAGAGTAGCACAGCCCCTGCTTGAGCTTCTTGCCAACGACAGATGGCGCCATCCACCCCCTTCTCTGATGGTGTCCTTCGCCTGAAGTGCATTACATCATGAAACAGGCCTCAGCTCGTGCTTCTGCCACATTGTGTTTTCCAATGCAAAGTGAGAAAGCGTGTGGGAGAGACTCGAGATCCCGGCGCTGAAGCTGCTAGAAGGTACCAGGGGACGTGGCATTTCGATGAGCCGTAGAAGTTGTGTTCGGGTGCCATCTTGAAGACATCTGGAGCTGCAATGCCATTTGATTAAAGAGCATATTCAAAACAGTATCTCAGAGAATGCTCCTCCAGTGGCTCCGAGATGTCTCCTCTTTTCACGAGGCCTCGCTCCGCTTGAGCTATGGTGAGTGTAGGATCTGATGTTCAAGACTAGATTGCAGCGAATGAGAGAGAGAGAGAGGGAGCGAGAGAGACGGGGGCCGGATTGCTGTAGCAGTGGATTCACAGAAGTGTCTCATTCATCATATTGCCCCCTCTGGTCAAATCAAGCTTGTCCCGTGGTGTGCTGAGATACATCTTCACTCGGCTGCAGAGAGGCGGATCGTGTAGACGAGGCAGTGCTAAGCAGGGGTCAAGGGCCGCTCGTGGGTCAGGCGCACGGGGCCCGATCTGACCGGGGTCATGCTTGACAGAACAGATCACGCAGACGCTGGTAAAGTCTTGTGTCTGTCTTGTTAAGAGACTTTGATTGATGCGTCTGGCCCAGAGAGCAGGAATATGGATTGAATCGCCCGGCATCTGGAAGAAACGCCTCATATATGCATTCATTTTGCATGACTTAATCTTCCAGAATGCATCATTATGGCATTTGCCCAGTCAGAGTCGTTCATGCAAAACTTCTGCACTCTGTAGTATTTCTATAGAAATCTGAGTTTCATAAATCTGCTGTGTTCAAGATCACAGATTTTATTCATTTTCAGCTTGATGGCTGTTGACGGTTTGTTTACATGAACTATCATATTTTTTTTTCGATTTTTGACCATATTATTAGACTTATTTTTGTTATTTAATCAAACAGGATGAATGTTTCATAGAGACACAAACAGCACAAAAATGAATCAGATCCACTGAAACTGATGTTCAGGGCTGCAAATCCACTTTGACAACAATGACTCGTGACTTGACTTGGAAAGACTCTTACATTTATGTATTTATTTTATTATTTTTCTGCTTCCAGCATTGAAAAAGGTTACCAGTGTCAATCAAGTTTCAGGTATAGATGCAGTTTTAACCTAAAAATGTTTTTGTTATTAATATACTACGACAGCAAAAGTGGAAGTGCTTGTGGCACATGCCTTCAGTCGAAAGATGGCACATTTAGCTTCAAATATTAAATCATTTCATTTATTGTCTGTTTGAAATTAAATTATATTATTGAACTGTATTCACTATTGTTCAAAAAATAGTTTTTCAAACTTTTAAAACATTTTTGAAAGAAGTCTCTGCTGCTCCGACTGCATTTATTTCATCATAAATGCAACTGTAATACTGTGAATTTTTTTTCTCCCATTTATAATACGTTTTCTATGTGAATATGTTAAACTATAATGCATTTCTGTGATCAAAGCTGTATTTTAAGCATCATTACTCCAGTCTTCAGTGTCACATGATCTTCAGAAATCATAATAATATGCTGTTCAAGAAACACTTGTGATTATTATCACTGCTGAACACAGTTATGAATAAAATCCCACAGATGTGACCGAGCTCTGATATCTGTTTAGCCTCATAATATCACCTAGGAAATATGACTTTCAAATTTAAAGATTCTGTAATACAGGATCAGAAGATCAATGAGACTCTTTTCACACCAGACAGGAACAAACCACCTAGCAACCAGTCAGAAGACCTTAGCAACCGATCAGGAGAAGCACATCTCACATTTTCTTCAGCAAATGTAAAGGATGTCTCGTTTGATGTCGAGCTCTAAACTACATTCTGTTCAGCGCTGTGAATGAATAATACGAGCTTCTGCGAGGCTGAATTACACTCTTTCTCTCTCTCTTGCCCTTTTCGCCCGTCTGTGGGAATATCGACTCTTCCAGCGAGTATCGTCCCGCAGAAGTCATGCGCGTCTCCAAGCTTCTTCCGCTTCTCTGAGTCTGAGAAGCCGCTCGCGAGTGTAATTGGTCTCTTGACATCAGCGCGCGGGCTATTAGCATGGCTTTGAAGCAGCCGACCCACATTAGCTCCTGAAACAAAGGCCTGACAGAAAATGATGATTAGCAAGAGCGCAGCGCGCCAGTCATCGCACTTTTAAACACGTCTGTGAGGATGGAGATCCGTCTGTGATGGAATCAGCTGCTAATACCAGCCGTAAGGAGTTCTGAGACATCTGAGGTCATCGCAGCTTTGATGTCTGTCGTAATTAGCGCTGATTAGCGGCCGCTGACTGTGTTTGTGCGCTGAACGTGACGCTTTCACGTGCCACCAGTGTTTCTGTCTGGTGTTCACTGAAAAGACTTCAGAACTACAGACTAATGTAGTAATTCCTGTTATAGAAACATATGGTGAAAAAGACCCTTTCACAAGACTGTAATGATGCTTTTCAATGGGCATCAGCAACGTCAATCCTCTTTTTAATGTATGTACATTTATTACATTATACTTTGTGTTATATCACCTTTGCATCACATTGCAAAATATTAGTTAACGTGGGACATTCGAAAATGCTTAACATGAAAAATACTTAACGTGGCTTAATGCATCAATACAGTGTTTTTAAAAGACCAAACCTCATACCATATAAGCATACTAAAGCATACTATACACAGACAAGCAGAGCCCATATTAAAAATGCCCATACATTAGCATTTTCCTTAAATTGGTTCTCTATGGGAGTAAAACGCTTAACGCGTTATTAAATGAATTGAGTTCGTATCCTGGACTCATCTGCTTGTCTGTACACAGTATGATTTATTAATAACGTGTTTACAGAATTTGGTCTTGGTCTCGCCATGTTAAGCGTTTTAAAATGTCCTTTTAATGCTAATGCGAGGGTGTTTCTAATGCAGCGTCTATGGGTTGGACGGTATATTTGACATCGTTCTCTTTGCCGACTGCTTTTATCAGCCTCTCTCTCATTTGTTTGTTTGTTTTATTTTTCCCCTTTGATTGAAAGCCATGGAAACACCTTTGGGGAGTTTTCCTTTTGCTACTTGAATAAATAGGAATGCAAAAATATATTTGTTGTACCCTCCCATTCACTGCTCTTGACATTTACACAACTATAATGACTTCCGCTGCTGGGAAACCTGGAAATGTAAAAAATATATATATACTTGATTATGTCATTTGCTGCGCTTCATGGGAGTGAGCGTTCTAAAGATCTCACTGCGACTGATTGGTGGAATTTGCTTTGTAGCATCATGGGAAATGTAGTTTTTTTCAGACATCAACCAGTAAGAGTCCAGCCGAGGGGCATAATCTAAAAAATATTCCAAATGTAAAACACTTAAAGAAAGTCTGCACACTTCACCAAAGATGAAGAAATCAACAGCAATTGCAATAAGGTTTATTAGTGATTGTTAAAAATAAATTTCCTTTGGAGGAAACGAATGTAGTTTTTACTTCTGGAAGCAAGTGTTGTGCTCTATTCAGCAACTGTCTTTTCTGTAAATCACACACACATCTGCGGTTCCAGAGCATTCTGGGTAGTCGTTGGCACAGATGTCAGTCTTGTTTATCGCTGTCTGACTCACTCTTATCCTCACACGTCCTTCCTTAGGATGAGAAACACTGTAAATCTTCACCAAAGGTGTTCCAGGTGAGGAAAGGGTTTAACACCAGCCAGCACACCTTGCATGTGATAGCGCTGATTGCTAATGTAAAGAAAATATTTGCTCTCACATTTGAAATCAACCCAAGATCAGGAACAGCGTACAACATAGGGCGATGCATGTGGTACCATAATGAACTGAACATGAATTCAATAAATACATTTATATATATATTTTTTGTTGTGCAGTTTCTGATGTTTATACAGTTCTACAAATCTGAAAGCTTTCCTTTTGTGTATTTGCACGCTTTCAGAGTGAAATCTACACGTATTTTAAACATGCGTCCCCTGAATGTGTGTTTATTTGATTATATACAGACTCTTGAGAGACTTTAGCGCTGTGTCTCCTGAATTCATGCTGAGTGTTTGTGTGAATGTGAAACCGAAGCTCTGTGTCTCTGACTGTCAGACGAATATCAATATTTCAAGAGTGGACTGTAAAGAACAGCTTTTAATACACCGCTATGTTACGCTTCATTTAGCACCACACACCTCGTCTCTCACTCTCAGTGTGTAAAATCTCTCCAAAGAGCACAATTACATCAGAAGGATGTCGTCCGGTTAACAAAACCCGACCTGCCTTCAATATTTCATATGCTTAACGAAACGTCTTGTTTCGTGGTTGTGCTTCAGTGTTTGGTTCCTGAATCGCGTGTGCTTATTAATGATGGAATATTATCAGAGATGTGCCATGCTTTCTATTTGTCCATTAAGTTTCCTAAAGAGCGCTGTTAGATTTAGTTGCATGAGTCTATTGAGTATAAAAGCGTTCAGAGATATGTCATAGCATCTTTTATTTACACTTCAGTCATAAAGAGAGTTGGAAAGTTGTATTAATTTCCATCAATCTGTCAAATAGTCTTAACTCACGTGTTTATTGCAATCATTACGTGGCATTAAAACACTTTAGTAAAAACATCCTGTGGGATGTAGGTCCTTACTTTTCTTTATGTGATGTTATATGAGTGAAATGATTATTCTTTACGATAATTTGGCCGCTTGCTAGGCCTATTCTACAGATTGCATTGAATATTTTGGTAATTTCAGAGTGAATACTTGAATATGGAGTTTATATTGAATATAGTCACAAGGATATATTTCATCCAGCAGTAGAATGACCTGCCGATGTGTTTTCTGCTCGCTCTGTAAAAGACTTTTAGACTCTTTCATGTCTCTGTTCAAAGTTCAGCGAGATCGGCGTTTGCGTAACGTAGGAGGTTTGCGATCATACGCCGAAAGCGGACGCGTGACGAAGGTTTGTTCTGGAGGAAGCTGCGATCTTCAGATGAGGGTTGTTTTTAGTGAGGTTGGGTCTCTGATCTCTTAAACCTAACCCTGACCCCAACCCTAACTCTGATGCATTTTTTTAATTAACTTCTAATTTATAACATTTCTATTTGTTGTTGAAATATATTAATTTACACAGTAGCTGTTGTAACTTCTTTCATAACCGATTTATTTAGAATCATAAAGACATCATTAACAAGTAAAGTACAATGTAATGAGTATTTAGTTCAATATTTTGCAAAACGCTCTTCTCTAGACTTAATTTCTCTGGCAAATAACGAGCTGTAGCCCTTGCCTAAGATAAATGAAATGCTAAATGACATTTTGTTCACAAACTGTTTTGTTGACGTCTTTCCAATATTGAAACACTGATTGAGTGATCACATGAGGCATGAGATGTTCATTCGTTTGAACTGAGGATTCTACACAGCGAACTGTCGCGCATCAAAGAGCGTCGAAACGGCATTTACTGTTTGAATTTCCTGACATCATTTTAAAGATGAGACTTTGGGACAGTTTTACTAACAGCTTGCATCAGCTCAAACCGTCTTTTGGCGTTAAAATTGTACTGTCAGGATTTACTAAAGATGCGCAGCATTGAAACGGTGTGGACAGAGTTATTTTTGCACTTGACCTTATTAAATATGCATTTATAGGAGTTTCCATTTCAGACACAACATTTATGGGAGGAGAGTATTAAAATGAATCACGTAATGAGATTTACTAACGTTTGCGCTCGTTAAATTACTGGCATTTGTGCCATTATTTCACAACCCTAAACGCACTATTTTGCACTTTAAATGGCTGCAATTATTGTTGCTGGAGGAGGCACAGCAGAGATTTTTTACCCACGTATTAATTCGTTTGGAATGCTAGAAGAACACATTTTCAGATATCGTTTACCAAGCCATGTTTTGTTTAATTTGCTTCAGGAAATAAAAGACAACTTTGAACACTCAACTAGGAGTCACGGTATACCAGCTCTATCAAAAATTCTTGCAACCATTAATTTTTTTTGGCCTCTGGTTCTTCTCAACGTACTGTGGCTTATTTATTTATTTGTCATTTATTTGTGAATATGCTAAATCGTTGGTCGATATGTAAATGAGATGTTGCGTTCAAGTGGGTAAATTTCATCTAACAGTAGGGGGGGACAACAAATATTAAATTTCTCAAGAGCAATTTTTGAAGGGGACACAAATAATACAGCAAAAATTGCACTTGTAAGGAAAGCTATATGTGAACACAGCAAGCATGTGTACATAGCATAGAGACCGTGTTTAAATATGAGTTCGGTTCCTTAGGTTCATATTTTAATTATTGAATCAATTAGCATCCTCCACATAGTATTTTAGGTTTCGTCTAGGACTGAGGATGTCTCTTATTTAGATATGCAACCGCAGCATGCCCGCTGATCTACCACTTAACATCATATTGAGCAAAACCAAAACCAAAAAAGTGGAAGGAAAGATTGTGGAAGAAAAGATACACAGCCAACCGAGAGAACCGCAGCCTTATGAGGATTGTCAAGCAAAATCAATTCAAG
>QVTF01001618.1:162500-195000 GCA_003573665.1 Oxygymnocypris stewartii | reverse complement strand
CGCGCAAATTAGCACAGAAGACTTGGGTTTGCTCAAAAACATTCATATAGCATGTAATTTGAAATAATAACAACTGATCGTTTAAGAAAAATAAGTCAATCAAGTATTTAAAAAATATAACAAATTAGAACTAAATGTTGTTGTAATCATGTATAAATAAAAATTCATATTTCTCATATTAAACAAATATGGGCTGGCGGCGGCGCTTCAGATATTAACGTTACTGGTCATTCGGCGTTTCTATGATAAAAACTAACGATAATGAGATCCGATTAAAAACACGCTAAAAAGTCAGTTATATGCAACGGTACACTGTTTTATCTGTTTATCAACATTAACTTGAGCCACAATGTAGTGATGGGAAGTCCGGTTCTTTTCCGCGAACCGATTCTTTTGGACAGTTCGTTTGAATGAACAGGTTAAAAAATTGGTTCACCAGTTATTTTACATAACGCAATGATGTCTATCGTCTTAGCGGATGAACATACGCTCAAACGCAATCAAATAAAAGTAATTTGTAATTATAACTTCAGTTAAATAATAATCATACGTATCAGCTGTTCGCATCAGTTCTCTCAACACAGCGTGTCTCAATGCAGTGAACTTTTGGAGTTAATGGCACATATACTCCGAAATATTGGTTTATTTAGATTCTGGGGGACTGTCAGGGATGTCTGAAAGTGAATAACCACGAATTTGCCAGGCAATGCGTGTAACTGCTGTGCTGATTAACCAAGTTGTAACGTTAGTTTGCAAAATGTGATGGCCTGAAATCAAAACGCGGACGGTGAGCGAAAAAAAGGCTAAATTAACATTAAAGAAAGCACAAATCAGGGTATACTTACTCATTTTATTATTTGCAGTCTATAAAATCCATCTGTATTCGTTCAATCGCGGGCTGTTTCGTCTTTTCTTGCATGATCAGCAACTTCTCGTGCAGAAAATGGCGGATGGCACGTCTATCACAACTGGGTTAAAATAGTACGTCGTCATGACGTAGAGTTTCTGGCACATGCGCATTACACAGAAAATTGAGAGAACCTATGTTTTGTTGTTATATGAGCTTGTTATTTTAAGTTTTCAATTTCACTTCAAGTTGAGGTTGTTATAACTCATCCTATTGTGTAGTGAGACACTGCAAGTTGACAGGACATGATTTCACTTGTCCACCTGATTAAAACTCACAATCATTTTTTACAGTGTAAGTATTATATGAGTATTATATTCATAGTCATACACATTTTCATGACAGTGTTGTTTCTCTTAAATTATGGATTTAGTTTATTGTTTTCATCTCACATTAAAACATGTAAACAATACATTGTCTAATGTCTTTGCTTTCTAAGACAAATTCTATAGCTATTATTTCATGTGCTTAAATATAGACAACTAAATATTTGTCCCTCACACTTTTTTATTTTTATAACTTGGCAAAATTACAGCTAAAAATAACAACACACACACACGCACGCACGCACGCACACACACACACACACAGACACACACACACACACACACACAGACACACACACACACACACACACACACACACACACACAGAGAGAGAGAGACAGACACACAATATAATACACAATAATACAAATAAGTTATATTTTCTCACATGTTCTTCTGATACTGTTGCTTACTTAATAATCAAGAACATTAAATGTACAAAACCAACATTTATTAGGGACACAATTATTTGTACACCACCTTTAAATAAAAAAGACAGCTTTAATGTGATTATGACATAGCATGCATGCATGCATAAATAAATCTTTCATTCTCAGATGGCCTGTTTTGTGTTCTTGTACCTGTCTGTTCCAGCTTTTCGATTACTTTAATTAAAGCTGCGATTAGATCCGAACTATTATCACTCCTCCTGCCAACTTCAGCTTTGTCCCAGACATGTATTTCTTAGCACAATTAATATTTGCAATAGTAAAGAGCTGTAAAATAAATATGGCAAGCAGCTGAGATCATTTATTCACTCGGATCAAAGACGTTCGAGATGCTGCTGAGATCTCTGGTGAAACTCTTTCGAGAAACATCTCCATTTGATCTGGATTCTGGAGAAACAATAGAGATATTACACAGATTGTCTTATATGATCCCTTCGGGATGAGAAGCACGACTTCTAAACGCCGAATCTATGTCTCGTTTATTTAAAGCTTCATATATAAGTAAGCAGGGCTTCTTTATGTACGGTTGTGAAGCAGCAGGAGTCTCTTTTGGAGGAAAACATCTAACGAGAAGATTCATATCGGGAGCCTTGTCTGTTTTTGTCGCTCAGCTACTGAAATGAGGAGAAACGTCATCTAAAATGGTGTAAATTCACAACGCTTTCCAGCTTTTGTCCTCCGTCTGCTGATGAAAGAATTGGCTCGATATTTGAACCAGCTGCTGCTGCATTATTGAGCTTTGAGCTTAGTCTTCTAGATGTTGATATATAATTTAACGCATGTTTAAACGCAGTTGGTTTGTCTCAGAAATGCTAGTCAATTTTTAATCAGACAGAAAATTAAGAGAGACATAAAAGAATAACATCACAGGAAGTGAGCAAGAAACACGCTCCAGCACTTCCTGTTTTCTGTCCTACTTCTGTCAGAGCGAACGGCGCCATCTAACCTCGTTTCCAAACCACACATGCTTTAGTATTGCCTTGCTTTCTGTTCTTTCGTGAGAAGTTTTGCTGCATGTCGTTTTTAATGCAGATGTGCTTTGATTGTGGAACACAAAGCTTTAACTCCTGACAGAACTGAAGCGGTTTTTATTTATTTATTTATTAGCTGCAGGATCAGACGATGATGGCTGGCATTAAGACGTCAAACGTTTCACAAAATTTGACAAACGCTGCTTCAGGTTAGCTGTTAGCAAAGCCCATCCAGCGCAAGTGTGTTTAAGATATTAATAATCACGCACACAATTCTTGAGCTAAATGACATTGTGAAAGACTAATTCCACTCTGGTCTCGTACTCGCTGGGTTTCTGCCAATTAGTGATATGTCAAACTCTCTTAAAAAACCCCAACGCTAAACAAACGACCGGTGGGAAGCTCATTTCTCCTGAGACGCTGGGAGAAAAGTTTGCTCTTTGTTTTGCTGACATGTTTTGTAAAGGCGAGTTAATAATAGAGTGTGTCCTGCGCTGGGATGGAGCGAGATGTTCTTTCTGCTTTCCTCGAATAGAATTTCTCGTTTAATTCATCCTGGAGAAGAAGCCAGTGACTCTGCTTTCGCAGCTCTAGCTCTCAGATGCGTTCGTGCTAATTGCGTAAACGGCGTGTGTTGAGATGCATGCATCAGGGCCCGTATTTATCAAGCTTCTCAAAGGGCCATTTTGGTCTTAAGTGCTGAGAAATCATGAAATGTACTCCTACTTTTAAACTTAAGTAAAAAAGCAAGTTATCAAATGTCTTAAAGCTAAGAATCACTCTTGCTCTCCCAGTTATTTAAGACAGCTTTGGAGGTCTCTCAAGAGGTTAGGAGTTGCCGGTAGGGGCTTGTGATGGCGCTGAGGAGACAGAGACATGCGTGAATCTTTCAGGAGAGGATTCAGAGGAAGAAGGTTCTTGAAATGTTTGGCGACGAGCACTTAATCAAACGGTTACCTTTTCTCAGTTATTCAAACAAGTAAAGAAACATTTACATTCCCAAAAAACATCATGACTGACTTCAGCCTGGCTCGAGTATTATGCGATCTAGACTGAATGATGAATACATCTCTTAATCCCTGATTAATTCCTCTTAATTACACTGCACGCGTTACATATCCACGGCCACCGGGGGTGATCCGCCGAGCCATGGCAAGTTTCTGAAGCGGCTCTCTGTGCTGCATCAGTAAAGACAGGCACCTAGTCTATTTTTGATGGATAACAATAATAATCTTCTTGCTGTCGTCAAAGGCAAAAATCAGCAACAGGCAATATCTTTGACTAGTAGATACATTATAATATCATCTATTGGCACCCTAAATTGAGTTGTGATGACGCTTCGTTACCATAATGTATTCTCTTGAAAATTATTTATTGTGAGATGTGTGTTTAATGTAAACTCTATTAGGAGTTTAAGCATTAAAATGTGAATTTATCTGAGAATATTCTTAAATAAGGAAATTTGTTCAGTGATTGGTCCATGTGTATGTCGTCATCCAAAGTCAGGTTTGTGGCACAAAGTGTCGTGAATCATCTCTAAGACTGACACTTAAGATTTAGTCCGACACTTCACTTAAATCACGACTGAGATGATCGATAACTAACTTTTAAGCGCAGCTTTGAGCCAAGAATGTTTTTTCACTTAAGTCAATTCTTAGCATTGTTCTTGAGAGTAATTCTTAGAGGCTTGATAAATACGGGCCCTGATGCAGTGTGTGTTTGAGACGTCACTGCATGATTTATATTCCCTGGAGAATTCACTGTTCAGTCAAACAACTACACAAGTAGATTTAGCTTAACGTAGGAATATTGTGTTGAAATTTTCCTGAAATTTTCAAATTTTCTTGTCATGATTATAACGTTATTTATAGGTTACTAACATTATTTTCACCCAAAATATAACGTTAGAACATAAAATTTTCCAGTTTTATTGTTGTAATTAAAATGTTATTTGAAGGTTACAATATTGTTTCTTTAACCAACTTTTTTCACCCAAAATGTAATGTTATTTGAACATGTATTTTTTTTTATATTCTAAGAACATAAAAATGTTCAGTCTTCTTGTCATGATTATTATGCTATTTGAAAATTACACAAACTGAAAATGCTCTTACAACTAACTTTATTTTCACAAGTACATACCATTATTTATTTTCAATGTTCTAAGAAAAGTTTATCTGGACATTATGAGAACGTGTATCAAATATCAGTAAATATTTAATAAACGTTCCATAAACATTAGTTTATGAATGTGTTGTCCCCATATGTAACTTAAAAAAAATATATATATAAAGTTGTGAAAATGGATACACCAATCCATCACAATCACACTTTTTATATTTATGAGCAACCTGTCAAAAGTTCATAAGATCACCATAAACATGCAAAACACAACACAACAAACATACAATATACACTCGCCGAGATCTGAACGCAAGTAGAAATGTAGAGTAAACATAACTAGTGTTCCTGTGGCTCAGTGGTTAGAGCATTGTGTTAGCAGCGCAAAGGTTGTGGGTTCGATTCCCAGGGAACACATGTACTGACAAAAATATGTATAGCCTGAATGCACACTAAGTCGCTTTGGATAAAAGTGTCTGTTAAATGCATAAATGTAAATGTAAATAAATCCAGATAAACTGCTGCATGTCAAATTTAAAAGCCCAATTCATCCACACATGAAACACCACCATTTATTCACCTTCATGTCATTCAGCTCTGTAAGATTGACTTACTGTGGAACATAACAATACAGTATATATTTCTGAAGATAGTTACAGTAAAAGTTCAGCCTTCAGAAGCAATGGACCCTTTTCCCAAGACCATTTAGATTTTTCTTTAAAGTATGTACATTAATAACACTATGCTTTGTATTATATCACACTTAATTAAAAGTCATGAAAACACATTCGTGGAGTTTTTCATTTAGCTATTTGAGCAAATAGAAATGCAAAAAAGTATATTTGTGGTACCTGGAAATGTGAAAAAGGAAATACAACTCAATTTGTTTGGAAATCAAACTCTCAAATCATGTATAAGTCTTTGAATACAGAGCTGAAATATGGCGAAACATCAGTAACATCAAACCATTATTTCGTATAAAGTGATCGTCCCAGGTTACGTATGTAACCCTGGTTCCCCGAGGGAACGAGACGCTGCGTCGAAACGCTAGGGGAACGCCATCAGTGTTGTCCAGCTCTGAATCATATGTGTAATCAGTCAAAATTGACAGCCAGACGTCAGGTGCGGTAACGTCATGACCAGGACGCTTATAAGCACGTGATGTGCAGCCGGCGCCAGCTTCCAGGAATGAAGCATAGCTCTAGTAGGGATGCCGGAAGTATGGCCCTGCGACGCAGCGTCTCGTTCCCTCGGGGAACCAGGGTTACATACGTAACCTGGGACGTTCCCCTCCGGGAACATCGAGCTGCGTCGAAACGCTAGGGGAACGAGATGTCCACGCCGCCATACTTGCAAATCCCTGCTTAGTGTGTGGAATGCACAGCTATGGCAAGGGAAAAGACAAGCCAGGGGTGGCTCGCAGAGCCAGGTCGTAGAACCTAGAAAGTTAGGGGCGTAGACCACCCACCAGCGTCACAGATGTCCTGCACAGGTACACCTGCCAGAAGGCCTTGGAGGCCGCCATACCTAAAGTAGAGTGAGCCTTGATTCCCAAAGGCGAGGGGAGATCAGAGGACTCGATGTCATAGGAGAGCATCCAGATCCACTACTAGCATAAGCACCCTGGCCTCCACCGGAGGAAACGTATAAATAGAGAGTTTTGCCTACTGAAAGGCCACCAAGAGGGGCATGGTAGGTGCTATAGCTGCCACGTAGACCTTCAGGGTGGAGTGGGCTAACTCTGCGGAGAAACGGGCCTGCGAGAGCTCCAGCACTGTCCCAGCAGGCAGTTAACTGGATCAAGCTGGCGGTCTCCGCACCCTGAGTCTCAACTTCAGGGCGTACAGTTTCCTTATTGAGGGAGCTCTAGATTGGAGGATGGTCTCAGCAACCTCAGTTGAGAGACCAGAGACTATGAGTTGTGCCCCCTCGGGAGCCACACCCATAGTTTCCACAACTCCGAGCGGGGGTGAAAGATCATGCCCGCTGCCAGTGAGAGGAGATCCGTCCTGACGGGAATCCCCCATGGAGAGCCGTCGAGGAGAGAAATCGGGTCAGAGAACTATACTCGGCCCGGCCAGAACAGGGTTCTTCAATAGAAGGACCCCGTCCATGCGCACTCTCTCTAGAACTCCCAGGAGCTGAGCGATCGGGGGAAGGCGTACAGACGAAGCCTCAGCCACGATTGTACCATAGCATCCAGCCCCTTAGCGGAGCTGGATGTCTGCCTCGACAGGATGGCTGCTCCTATACTGCCACGAAGGGAAGAACCCGATATTAATACGCTTTGCCCCCAAAGCACATTTCAGGAACTTCCTGTGATGGGGAAGGAGTATGCATCTTTAGATCGCTCGTGACCACCAGTCCTCGGATCTGGTGTGAGACACGTGCTTGAAGAGAGCTTTCTGAACTTCAGTCGTGTGACTGAGCGGTTCAGTTAGCTTAGATCTAAGACGGACCCAACCCCTTTCCCCGGAACAATGAAGTACGGCTGTAGAATCCGGACTCTTTGTCTAGAGCAAGGACCACCTCGATGGTCTCCTCCCTCAGGAGAGTGCTCACTTCTTGTTCCATTACCAGAGCTTGCTCGCCCGTAGAAAGGCTGCGGCAGAGCGCCACATAGCCTTGTTCTACAGTGTGCGTGACCCATCGAGACACATTTGGCAGCAGTTTCCATGCTGCCAAATAGTCTACTAAGGGAACCAGTCTCTCGAGACTGGTCTCTGGTGTACTTAGAGCGGCTAGCTCGGTGCCCTGGAACGGAGGACCGGCAGGGGACGGCCGATCTAGCTGCTCTAGAGACTGCTCTTCCCCAGAGGGGCCTGCCCTCATAAGTCCTGGGATGTAGCCTCAGGACTGCCTTAGAAGCCTCCTATTGGAAACGACGGTCCTCAGACCCGCGTCATCTCTTAGGAAGACTAAGGAACCAGAGTCTGCTCAGGCAGGACCCAATAAGACACGCTTGGCAAGGGCTCCCACACCGCCAGATGACTTACTAAGGGAACCAGTCTCTTGAGACTGGCCTCTGGTGTACTTAGAGCGGCTAGCTCGGTGCCCTGGAACGGAGGACCGGCAGGGGACGGCCGATCTAGCTGCTCTAGAGACCCCCGAAGGGGTGGCGAGCCTCCCAGTTCCGCTACATTTCTGGGCGGGAGAGACTGAGAGAAACGCTCGCTGGAGACCGCTGCGCCCTGGAACACTGGCAGGGTTAGCAGACTGATCTCCTGAGGGCACTGAGGAGAGACGGGCACCGTGTAATGCGGTGTATACCGCTCTTCCCCAGAGGGGCCGGCCCTCAAGGCCCTGGACCATTGGCATCAGGGCGTTCTGGCCGAAGACTAACGATCCGCAGATCCGTCTTCGGCCCGGGCGCGTCACTCTGACTCCGATTCTGGCGAGTACGAGAAGTGACATACCCCGAATAAGGAGCTGGAACAATAAGAAGCTGGAGCTCCGCCCAGCAGCCCAAGCTGACCACCTCAACCTCCTTAGAGGAAGAGAGGTAAACATTGTGCTCTCACTTGAGAAGTATCCCAAGAGGCTCTTGTATGCCATATACAATATATAATTGTATATATTTCTCTACAATATATATATATATATATATATATATATATATGTATAAATATATATCTAACTTTCATAGTCGGATAAAATGCATAGTTAATTATTCAAAATTAAATGCGGTCAAACACCCAGACAAGTAAACACGGTCTGAAAGTGCATAAATGGACCGAGAATGGTTGCCTCGGCAACACGCGAGCCGCTCGGAACAAAACAAATAAATCTTCTCGGAGAGAAACTGCTGCAGATTAGCGCACTCTCACTGAAGGGGGAAGAACTACAGCTTAGGCTTCCGCCCCGAGAGAGCGCTAGACCTGGGGAATACAGGTGGAAATAGGGCGAAACCGTCCGCCAGATCTATGTGCGATCCCCGTGATCTCACTCGCCACCGTGCCTCAGCAGCAGCGGGACCGCGAGATCATAGGCGCGGATACACTCCTCGGAGCGTGCCCGGCGGGAGCACAATGCATTGCAGTGGACGCTGGATCTGATGGGAAAGGAAGATAGGGCATCACCCGTCTTACTCTTTCCATCTAATCCATCTGCGAGCACAGCCATTGCTCCGCCTCAGCGGCAGCATGGCAGGTGCTGCGAGAACGCAGGTGAAAACTCCCTCCTCAAAGAGAGTTTTCGCCTCCCAGCCAGATCATCGCAAAAACTGTGTGTATCCCGCTCGTATTATATTGCGTGGGCAGGGAGGAACACACAGTCTGTAACGTGATCTACTTTCGCCCTCATTGGCCTTTGATATGTCTGCTTCTAGTCTTTCTTTGCCTATCTTTTTAAGAATAAACTTTCTTATTTCCTATCTTGATAGTAACAGACTCACAGAACACAATCGACTGACACACACAGAGAGCTTTGCTGAATGACAAAAAGCTGGCGCCGGCTGCACATCACGTGCTTATAAGCGTCCTGGTCATGACGTCACCGCACCTGACGTCTGGCCGTCAATTTTGACTGATTACACATATGATTCAGAGCTGGACAACGCTGATGGCGTTCCCCTAGCGTTTCGACGCAGCTCGATGTTCCCGGAAGGGAACTAACTCACCTACATCACACTCCCACTCACACAACATGCCATGCACTGCACTTTAACACAGTTCTACCGGACTACACGCACACACTGCACTAACACATCTGCTATCACTGGACACCATACAAAAGCACATCCACGACACTGCATATGCATAATCTGTTGCACCTTTGCACAACTATCTGTTGCACAACCATCTGCTGTAAATTTATAATCTGTTGCACCTTCACATTATTACTATGTATAGATGTGTACATAATGTAGATGTGCACCTACGGTGTATAATGTGCATTGGTAACGAAGTATGTCTTTATAGTACACTGTGTGTACTGAGTATATGTATGTGTATTTTGCACATTGTCTTCTGTACAGTCTGTAAATATTTACTGTCCATATGTAAATTGTTGTTTTTTGCACTGTCTGGAGCACGCTCGTAAGAATTTCACTCACCAAGGCACTTGTGCTGTGGTGATGTGACAATAAAAGTGATTTGATTTGATTTGACTTCAGCAGACTTGGGCCGTCGGATCTGTGTGTGGTAGAACTGGATGTGACGTACAAACACCTACGCTGACTATCACACTCTGATGTGAACATCAGCACAGGTTTGTCTTATCAGTGCATTAGTAACAGAGCATAAGAACCAATCAGAACACAATAACAGAATACTTGTTTTCCAGTACGAGCACTACATTGGTCTCATTGTATTGCACACGCAGCTCTGCAGTCAAGAGAACTGAGATAATAAACAATGCAATGCATGTTTATATATATATATATATATATATATATATATATATATATAGTGTTAAAGCTACTGAAACAGTTCATTCAAAATAACCATTGACTGATCTGAGTGATTTTAAGGATTGTACAGGGTTCTATTGCAATGCTCTATTGGCAGGTCTTCCAGCCAGTTCTATCAAACCTTTACAATTAATCCAGAACTTGGCAGCAATATTAATTTTTAATGAGCCAAAAAGAACACACATCACACCTCTGTTCATCCATTTGCACAGGCTCCAATAGCTGCTCGCTTAAAATTCAAAGCATTGATGTTTGCCTTCAAAACCACCTCTGGATCTGCACACTTTACCTACATTCATTACTTCAGACTCTAGAAGCTTGTGTTCTGCAAGTGAACCACACTTTATTGTTCATCCCAAAGAAGCACAAAATCACTTTCACAGACTTTTACATTAACTGTTCCCTCCCGTACAACTCAATCCCAGAAGCTGAGTCCTTATCCATCTTCAAGAATCGACTGAAAACATATCTCTTCAATCTTCATTTGACCCTCTAACTCAGGGATCCTCAAATCTGGACCATTCCTGCAGAGTTTAGCTCCAACCCTAAACAAACACACCTGAGCATGTTAATCAATGTCTCCAGGTTCATTAGAAAATCACAGGTAGGTGAGTTTGATCAGGGTTGAAGCTAAACTCTGCAGCAGATTGACCTCCAGGGAACTCTAGCACTCTCTATTCTGATTATATTATTTAAAAAACTTGTCCCTTTCAGACTTGCACTCTATTCATTTACTTCTTTGTTTCTTAAAAAATACCTAACATTAGCTTCTCTTGTCTTTTTTGGACTATATATATTTGTTTTATTTTTAGTTATTATACAATTAACAGAAGCAAATAAGGTCTCCAACGCTATCTTGCTATATTCCATCTGTTTTATTTTTATTTATTATATAATACAAATAAAAAACCTTGCTACATGTACTGCGTTAGGCTAACTGAGACTTGTTATAGCACTTGCATATCATTGCTCTTTTGTTGGTTTTGATTTATTCTATTGTCATCCTTTGTAAGTCGCTTTGGATAAAACGGTTGGCTAAATGACTAAATGTAAATTGTATGTATATACAATAAATACTAGTAGACATGATTGGCCCCTTGTCACACCACAGATCCCTAACCCCGGTGACCTGAAACGCTGCTATTTCTCCGCAGCACTCACAGATATGCAGTGGCGGTTTGTGTTGCGGGAGTCAGAGGTGATCACAGGCCGGATTCAATCTGACGGTTGATGTTCAGGAGCATTTGGATTCATGGCGTGGAGCGGCTCGTATCGCAGGTGCCATCGTGACACAGGGGACGCTGCAGGCGTGGAGTAATCAAGCCGCTGTCCATCCCAGAGATACACGCGCTCACAACTCATCCAGCTCGGACGCTGACTGATAACCCATCCGCCCAGAGATCCGTCACAGGAACACGACGAGCCCCAGCCTTAACAGACCCTCCAACGGGATTCTGCAGATAAGCATTGCTTCATTAATTGCACATAATGCATGACGACGGAGGATCTGCTGTGTTTTTCTGCCACGATAAAAACAAGCAAATCATACTGGATGTGATTAACAAATCACAGCTGCCGTTTGTTCTCTTTGCCCTGTTAGCAAGCGAGAAATATCCCTCAGTCTCGAGTGCTGCCGCAAATGTCAGGCGCGCTTAAATCTACGGCAGCATTTATTAAAGTGTTAATTAAACGGGGTGGCAGGATGAAGAAGGACAGAGCGTCTGCTGTAGTTTGTCAGGACGTTCGTCTTCACCTGGATCAGAATTAAGGCTTCCGAGTGCTTGCCGTTTACTGTCTGCGTTCTCAATAACGCTCGAATGGTCTGAAATGTTTCCTCGCTGGTCATTGAGGCTCAGAGCTGTTGTATTCAGCTGCCAGAAACATCAGCGATAAATGTTGCTTTGATCTGTGAAGGAGTTTCCATAATCATACGCCGTGAGGGCTTTAACCCTCATCATGCATTCACGATCTGTACGCTGCCTTCATATTCTGGGTCCATCTGGGCCTGAAGAATCACTATTTGATAAAATAGTCATGACTTAATGTTTTTAAACTAAAACCATATCTTACTTGATTAGCCACTTTTCATTAATAAGTGAAATGTAAATAAAATGAATGTTTTCATGATATTGCGACACTATAAGAACTGACAATTACCAGTATTAACCCCATACAAATTATTGTCATTTATTTTTTTTTATATTTTTTTTATTCATAACTCATGGTTGCTCAAAAACAGTACAAATTCACATCAATGTTCATCAACAAAATTCAGCCCCAAAAGTGTTTGAGACACGGGGAGAGGGCTAAACATATTTTTCACAAGTTTTTGACACCAATATAACTTCATAGATAATTTTACATCTAATGGTTTTTGACACCTAACGGTACTCTATACACACCTGGATCAAAATGGCCCAAACACAAAATGTATCAAATTAGTTTTAAATGTTAAAATTAGCTCTTAAAAAGTTTATTTTGAGGGTCTTAATGCATTTGCAAAATGGTACCTTACTAAAACTATGCTTTTTTTTATTTTTACTAATGTTCCAGGTCAAAATGTACTCCGAAGCATTATGAGAGTTAAGAACAACTGTAGCATATATATTTGGGATAATTCTCAATTACCACCAATAAAAAGTGAGTTCTCAAAGAGGAAAGTCAACAGAAGAATATCTTTTGCGGTTGTGCTGAGATTTAGGGGATAAATCGGGGTGTGAGTGATTTCGTTAGCATCTGTCTCTCATCTCTTCATTAGCACAGATCGCATGTTTCGCACCAGCAAGGGAGAAAACCACACTCACGTTTATTATTAGATGTGAGAATCCGTGCAGCTCCGTCAGCTGACAACACCACCGTCCTCCAAAAGCTAATCAATGCTTATGTCACTTTATAAGCAAACACCCCTTATTAGGAGAGAAGTTTCTGCATTGTTCTGTCTGACACAGGTTTGTTTAGAGAGGAGGGATTGTGGGTGAGTTGATCCATGTTTACTGAGGGTTATTCTGTTCACCGCCGTCGGGAGGCGCGATAGACAGATGGACGAATGAGAAAAGAGATTCCTGTTCACAAACAGTGTTGAAATGTGTTCACGAGCTCGGATGATGTAACACAACATTATGAGCGTTTTCACAGAGAACACAAAAACTCGTGAGATGTCGATGAGCTCTTTTATATTACATTTATTATATGAGTTCATTGAAAGAACATTGAGTCGGTAACAGGGTTGACGATTTAGCCTTAATGAAGTAGATACTCAGTAGGGCGCAGCAGGTTTGGGGCACATGCTGGGTAACAGGGTAACGAGGGTAACAGGGTTGAATGTTGACTTGGGTAATAGTGTTGAAAGCCAACTTAAAATATTGTTGGGTTTTGATGAAGGAATCAGAACTTGTGGATATAATATACAGTATATCATGACTGCAACACTTTATTCTGTGATCCGATGAGTTTGCGATCCAGAGCAGAACTTTTTTAGGATGAAACTTGATAAGAGTTTCCTCTGTCCGTCAATATTTCCAGCAAACTATACGTAATTTAATAATCAGACCTTTCTAGACATTCCTCAACATAATCCAAACACAATACACCAAAGAAACCCAGAAATACACATTCGAGTTCATTTAATAATACTTCATTTAAAGCCTGAATGTACAGTCAAACCAAATATTATTCAGACACCAGATATAATTTTATATATATATATATATATATATATATATATGTGTGTGCGTGTGTGTGTGTGTGTGTGTGTGTGTGTGTATACAGGTGCATCTCAAAAAAATTGAATACCGTGAAAAAGTTAATACTGTATGTTTGACTTTCATGAGCTGTAAGCTCTAATCATCAAAATTAAAACAAAAACTTTTGAAAATGTTTTACTTTACATGTAACGAATCTAGAATATATCAATGTTTCAAAGTTACAATAAAAAACAACTTTTTCACTATATTCAATTTTTTTTAGATGCACCTGTATATATATATATATGAATATATAAATGAATATACAGTGGGGTTTTTTGTTAATTATTATTATTATTAATTTTTATTTTTGCTAATGTGTGTAGGACACTATAGTTAATTTATGTAAGTGAGGATAGCAAATTAATGCAAACTGTGACATATTATACCCAAAACAATCTTCATATAGTGGACTACCAGTAAAATTGATACAAATTTGGGACCAAAAATGAATCAGACACTTTGACCTGAACATGTTTTACTTAAAAGTGTTTTTTCTTTAATTGCTAATATCACCACAGACTGAACAAAATTAAGAATTGCTTGGTAATTGGTGGACTTAAATTGGTTTTATCTAATTGTGTTCTTAAATTGAACAGCTGACAGCTATTCACCCAAACTCATTCCATACCTTTCTATCAAAGTTATCTCACATTATCAAGATTAATTTGTTCTGACGCAGTTAAACTTGAGTTCTTGTCATATCTTATTACCATTTTTTATGTTGAAGGTACCTGAATAGATTTTGATTTGACTGTATAATGCATAACATATGTGTAATATATTGTTGATGCTTTCAAAATAATGTATATTGTAATGCATACTTTATATTTTTAAATATATCAAGAATGACAATTGCAACATGGCAAAACGCATGCCATTGTGTATTCTAATGCATCACATTCTTTGAATATTTAGTTATGAATAATGCATGAATATGAAGTGTAGAACTGATTATGCATTTGACTCACAGACAGGTGTAAAGTGAAGTTCACGCTCATTGTTTACAGCCACCCAGAGTCAGGATCACACACACCGCAGTGAATCTGGCGAACAAACATCCTGTTGGCTTCCAGTTTAAACTAAAGCGCGTGCCACAGGAGGCCTTTCCCGCGCACCATGGACAGGTTTTTTATTATCGTGTTTGAGTCGCGCTGGGAGTCTGTCGGAGTCGCTGCACCTGCATGAGGCACATCGCTACGCCTGGAGTCCTGCAGGCTTGTACTTTCACATCTCACTGAGTTATTTTTAGTAAATGGATTCTGCTGCCGCGTCTGTATTTCAGGTGGAAGGCTTGTGTCGTTTCGGGAGTGTGTGTCGCTCCTGTGGGAAATATAAGCTCCCCAGTGCTGACACGGGCTTAGGGGATACTATTGATCAAATTCAGGAAGGGCTGTAACCGCTGGAAAGCCGGAGATCCTGCTCCTGTCCTGCTGTATGCTCCATCACAGCGCAGATATTACGGATCACAAGGCTCGTTTGAACCCTGACATGATCAGCAGGTGAACTGCGTCTATCGGATCAGTCGTGAGATCTCGTGCGTGTTGCGTAACGACTCGTATTACGTCATCGCGACTCCCAACTTTATCCTGTCAGTATAATTACCGCTTCTGCAACGCCACCTTACTCCTCCAGAGAGAAGAAAAAACACTGAGATTTTCTTTTTTTTCTGCGACCGCCAGCCTTTGTTTATTGGTCGTTAGGAATTAATCATTGTCAAGTTATTCTTAAGAGCAAAAAATAATGAGACAATGACAAAGTGGCCACAAATTGCTGTATCTACATATATATGAAACAAGGTTAACCTTACCGCTGTAGAGCACCACGATGAAGTTGAAGCACACCATGCTTCTGTGCACATGTTTCAGAGTGTGTGTGTGTGTGTGTGTGTGTGCTACATTATGAGGACCAACGAGTATAGTAATACTAGCAAATGTTGACCTTGTGGGGACATTTTATTCATTCCCTTGTCAAAACAAGCTTATAAATCACACAGAATGGAGTGTTTTGAGAGTGTTTTGTGTGAGAGGTAAGTTTAGTTTTTGGGGATTGAAAATACAGTTTGTACAGTAGAAGAACCATTACGCCTATTGAATGAATCCATAATGATAGGGATACCTGTGTGTGTGTGTGTGTGTGTGTGTGTGTGTGAGTAGGCTGAGAGGACACACCAGCTCTTTCTTTATCTCTCTTCTCGACAGTTCCAGCTTCTCTCTTTTGCTCCCACAGGCCTAATTATCCGTAAACGAATTGGATGAAAGGGGGGCTTTCTTGGAGAAAGCTGCCCTGTGAAAAAAGGTAAAAATATAGAGTGCACAAAAGCAGTCATTTGTGGACGAGGGATGGCCGTAGTTTATGATTCAAGCCAGCGCTGACGTCACGGGCTGCTGGTCTATTCACACGTAGGCGCTTCGCACCTGCTTGTCATGCTATTTTTAATTTGTTTGCAGTGTTTAAACTAGAAAACCAGCCACTCGCGTATGGAAATGAACAGGGTTTTTGTTCGACCCCAGTCAAACTCTGATGCAAAATAAAGTGAGGTGAAACAAGTTCACGAAATTAAGCTTTCCTGCACAAATCGAATGATGGGATGTGTAAATATATATTTATATTTCAGCCTGAAACACCATTTCAGAGGGATGTGAATGAAAAAAAATGTATTTTTAAAAGGATTTTTGAAGAATCTCCTTGCTGATTCAATTAAGCTCAGTGATGGAGATGAACAAGCATCAATCATGAAGTCATGCCGTATTTGCTTTAATATAAGCAACACTTGTTTAGTAGGGTAGATGATGAAATAAACATGGCTGAATGTGAACAAATGAGAGGAATCCAGGATGTTTTAGAAGTTGGTTGCGTGATTCGCTCGCAGCATGCAGAACGCTCCAGTTTCACTTCATCAGAAGATATTACATTCAAAAAGCACGGACAGACTCCATCAGTCGTCTAATGAAACTCAGCCGAGCGGTTGGGCTCTGTTTACTGCTGCAGAAGATCTTCAATATTGTATCCTTCCAGCAGACAGAGATGCAGAATGTTCCCTGAACAGAATCTATATTTATGTGCATCTCTAAACCAATCTGAGCTCAAACTGCAGGCTGCGGATGCTGGAGGTTCGCCGGTGTTTTCGTGTGACACTTCTGGGTCGCGTCCCTGAAGGAAAGCTTTCCCAGAATCTGGGTCAAGACTTCAGCTCCGGCATCCGAACCTGGGAATTCAGCCTCTGAAATAGGTGTACAACTTCATCGTCATGTTTTAGATGTGGCTCATTTGAGAAATACTCTTCTGTGAATCGCATCAAACCGCCGAACGTTAAAACAACATCTAATTCCCAGAGAATTTGCCATACTTTCTTATTCTGACGACATGTTTCTCTTTATTCTGTCTTGCACTTTTTCTCTCTTTGACGCCAAACGTGTTTATTTGCTGTCCCAGAAAAGTGTGTTTCTCAGAAAATGGAGATGTAGCATAGTTTGAACATGCCTACATGGTTTGGCTTAGATCCCAAATGAGGTCCTCGTTTCTCGCTGGTGTTTCTGCTGGGTTCCTCTCATTTACCCAGAATGCTCACCCTCTTTAAAACATGTTACCGTATCAGTGGAGTTTTCACCCCGAGGAGATGTCTGATAATGGAGTCATTTGACTGAGAGCTCGAGTGAAGTCTTGGCATCCAATTGAGTTTGAATAGAAATTAATCTCACCCATATGGAAGATCTTAAATTACCTGCTAAATAAAATAATATATATATATTTTTTTTCCTATTCACAAATTAAGGCTCTAAAAAAGTTCTTAAATCAGAGCAGAACGTCTTGAATTCAGTCGTGACATTAATTGTCACATGCCCTGCAAAAAGTCTTCTCCGTATTTTAGTTTTGTTTTCAAACACAAACATCCATACATCAAGCTACATTTACTTCAGAAGCATATGTAATGTATGATGTATTTGTTCTCAGAGAAACTGAACAAATTTAAGTGAGTTTATGATTAACAAAAATATGTCAGTGGGGAATGAAAACATTTGAATTAACCATAAACGTATTAATGAATAATAATGTTTATTTTTAAGTAAATGTATCTTGATTTCAGTTTCTTTAGACGTTTGCACTGGAAAAAGTCCCAGCTGAAGAAGTTAAACCTGCCACAGGAGCTGCTGAAACAGTTCTACTCCACCATCATTGAATCAGTTCTCTGCACTTCAATAACTGTCTGGTTCAGCTCAGCTACCAAATCTGACCTCGAAAGACTACGGAGGGTAGTCCGGACTGCTGAGCGAATCATTTGTACAACCTTCCCCACTCTCCAAGAACTGCACTTATCCAGAGTGAGCAAAAGGGCTGGTAAAATCACTCTGGACCGCTCACATCCAGCACACTCGGTCTTTGAACTGTTACCGTCTGGACAACGCTACAGAGCTCTGAGCACCAGAACGACCAGACACAGAAACAGTTTCTTCCCTCAGGCAATCCATCTCATCAACACTTGACAATAATTATGGTACACAGACTATTTATACACCTATACACTTATTTATCGAACACACATACTTATTCTACACTTCAATTTCACATAATATACCTGTACATACAAAACTGTCCATTGTTATATACCTGTACATACAATTGTCAATTTGTATATTGTTATTCCTTATTTACTTGTTCTTTTTCATTCTTCTTTTTATTATTTGTGGTTTTTGTTCTGTCACTGTCATTCTTTTGCACTATGGTAGCTTCTGTCACAAAATCAAAAATCCTCTTATGTGTAGATATAGCTGGCAATAAAGCTCATTCTGATTCTGATTCTGAAAACGACAAAAATACTGAGGGAAAACATTACTTTTTTTGCAGTGTGCATGAAAACAATGTATCTGATTTACTTGACACTTATGAGATCTCAACAGTACTCACTAATACTCAAATGAGAGCTAATTAAGAACATGTGTAAATCTCTTGAGATATGAAAGACAAACCACCTGTGGTCAGTGTTTGCAGATGTTTTGAGACAGAGATTGTGACTGTGTGAAGTTTGAGGCGCGTGTGAATGACCTCTCCGTGACTGGCTTTTATTTCTGCTTTAATTTGACTACTAATATTTGGGCTCCACAGCTGTGGCCTAATTCACTTTTCTCTGGCGGCGGATCTAACGTGGCTCCTTGCACTGCCAGAAATGCCTCTGAACCAAATGGCATCGGCGCGGAGCCAAACGGGCCACAGGCGGTGAAACGCACATCCACCTGCAGACTGAAACTCATCGATTACACCTGTTTGAGCAGCGGAGAACTCACGAGAACGCTCTAAACACTGTCAGACGTGTCAACGTTCAGCTCACCCTCTCATAACAATCACACAAACAGTGTCAGTTAGCCGACAGAAAGATACAGAATCCACACCAATGACTGATAGAAAATGAAGAATGATATTAATAACTATACATGTACATTTTCTGAAACAACCTTGAGAAGTGCCTGCCGTGCCAAAACTCAGTGCTAGGCAGTTTCTAGGGTGTTCACAGTGGTTGCTAGGTTGTTGTTAGGTAGTTTCTAGGGTGTTCTCGTGGTTGCTAGGTTGTTGTTAGGTAGTTTCTAGGGTGTTCACGGTGGTTGCTAGGTTGTTGTTAGGACGTTTCTAAGGTGTTTTGGGTGGTTTCTAGGTCGTTGTTAGGAAGTTTCTAGGGTGTTCTCGGTGGTTGCTAGGTTGTTGTTAGGAAGTTTCTAGGGTGTTCTCGGTGGTTGCTAGATTGTTGTTAGGTTGTTTCTAGGGTGTTCACAGTGGTTGCTAGGTTGTTGTTAGGTAGTTTCTAGGGTGTTCTCGTGGTTGCTAGGTTGTTGTTAGGTAGTTTCTAGGGTGTTCACGGTGGTTGCTAGGTTGTTGTTAGGACGTTTCTAAGGTGTTTTGGGTGGTTTCTAGGTTGTTGTTAGGAAGTTTCTAGGGTGTTCTCGGTGGTTGCTAGGTTGTTGTTAGGAAGTTTCTAGGGTGTTCTCGGTGGTTGCTAGATTGTTGTTAGGTAGCTTCTAGGGTGTTCTCGGTGGTTGCTAGGTTGTTGTTAGGACGTTTCTAAGGTGTTTTGGATGGTTTCTAGGTTGTTGTTAGGTAGTTTCTAGGGTGTTCTCGGTGGTTGTTAGGTTGATGATAGGAAGTTTCTAGGGTGTTCTCGGTGGTTGCTAGGTTGTTGTTAGGATGTTTCTAGGGTGTTCTCGGTGGTTGCTAGTTTGTTGTTAGGTAGTTTCTAGGGTGTTCTCGGTGGTTGCTAGTTTGTTTTTTAGGTAGTTTCTAGGGTGTTCTCGGTGGTTGCTAGTTTGTTGTTAGGTAGTTTCTAGGGTGTTTTGAGTGGTTGCTAGGTTGTTGTTAGGTAGTTTCTAGGGTGTTCAGGGTTGTTACACTTTAAAGTTTCATGGAAACCCCCTGTTGCAGCACTGGTCTTTCACACCATAGATCTGAAAAAATACTCCAGAAATGGGCTGTAAAACTGTAGAAAAGTGGGAGTGTAGAGGGTGGGAAGAGGGGCGAATACAACCAATAAAACACAGACCTACAACACACTCATTATCCAGACAAATGAATATTACAATATCTTTAAAACAGAAATAATATTGGCAGCAACTTTTTGTTTACTCTTCTTTGGTCTGTATATCATTGTTTGTTGTGTCTCAAAATAATCCATAATGTCATCGCGTTCATGATCGGACATACAGCTGTATCAGTGCACTTATTATAGCATATTTCATTTGAAAAGGGCATGATATGTGTACAAATACGGTGCTAGATCATGTTTGGAGCACGTGAGTTTGGAGCACTGCTCCAGTTCGGATATGAACTATGATTCATGGCGTTCAGCACAGAAACTGCTCTCTCATGCGCACTCCATGTGTTGTCATGTTTACCTATTGTATCCGTTGACATTCTTATTCTTCTTTCTTCCGCTCTTGAGTCTATGGCAGCCCATAGAACCACTTGCAGAAAAGTTGTGAAATTTGGCACACTGATTGAGGACAGTCCCAACATTAAACACAGCAAGTTTAGAGTCTCTAACTTAAACTCTCTAGCACCACCACTTGTCCAAACCTTCACTCATGTTTTTGGTAATAACTTTTGAACTGTAAGGCACATAAGGAAAGTTTTTTTTTTCTTCTGAATCCTTGGCTCATGATGGCCTCGTCGAATGAGCTCCACAATGAAAAAAATCGTAAGGTTTTTCACTATTTTCAAAAATTCGAAAAGACCAAACTTGGTTTGTGTTATAACAGGCATGACCTGAGACTACCTGCAGTGTTTCGGCGCTGTGCCAGGATATATATATATATGTGTGTGTGTGTGTTTATATTGTCTGTGGAAGGTGTACAGCACAAAAAAAACTTTTTCCAATCAAAACATCCGGTCCGAACATTACGATAGGCTGTCCTGCCTGCCTGTCAAATAAGTATTTGCATATCTCTGTGCTCCTTGTTTGGGCAGACATGATACGTCATCAGTGTGTTCCAGTGAGAATTAAAGCCAATATTACTGTAATATTATGCACTTTGTACTGCAATGTTTTCTCATCTTGCGTTCAGTCCTCTACCAGTGCAGTCTCTCATCGTGTCACAGATTAGTATTACATTCAAACTCATTTAGCAAACATTTTATAAAAAAAAATATGTAACATTTAAAAGTAACTTTTTAATTCAAGGTCTTGATATATGTTGTTTCTAAGGTGTTCTCGGTGGTTGGTAGGGTGTTGCTAGGCATTTTCCAGTTTGTTCTGAATGGTTGCTAAGACATTGTAGTTTCTGGATTGTTGCTAGGTATTTTTGAGGTTGTTTTGGGGGCATTGTCATGTGGTTGCTATGGTGTTCTGTATAGTTGCTATGCAGATAATGATTTCAAGAGCAGCAGAGCGAAGTGTGAGATCTATAGTGAACACAGCAAACAGTGTGTAAATGCTTTTATCAAGAGAAGAGCTGATTATGACCCGCTCATTGGCAAACATTCATAATGAGGTCGTAAAGCTAGTCAAACAAGTAGAGCGTATGAGAGAGAGAAACACAAGTCCGGCTGAATGTGAATGGAATTATTCGGGATGAGTGGGAACGTACTGTACAAGCTCTTTGACAGACACACTGTACACACTAGTAAATCTGAGCTCAACAACCGATACATAAAAAAACACTGCTGTGGACCAATAAAAAGTTACCAGCAGTGGTATTACAGTTCACTATAATAACACTAGCTAACTATAATAGTTAACTTTAATAACACTATGACATTTTAGATATTATAGTTTAAAAAAAGGTTACTTGAAATATATATTTTTTATTATTAAGTTGATGTGCAATTACAATAAAGTATTAAACAACTATAATAATGTCTGAATTATACTAAATTTAAACTTTACAGTCAGTCAGAACATACTCAACTCAACTCAGTTCTAATAAGGCAGTTCTAATAGAAACCGGTAAGCTGTTCCAGAGTTTTGGAGCAGAAATAGCAAAGGCTTGGTCACCTCTTGATTTCAATTTAGCCCGAGGAACTTTAAAAGTCTCTGGTTGGAAGACCTAAGAGACCTTCCAGGACTGTGAGCAGAAAATAAGGCAGACAGATATACAGGAGTTAACCCATTCAGAGCCTTAAGAACCAGCAGCAAGACTTTAAAATCAATTCTATATCGAATTTGGAGCCAATACAAAGATTTTAAAACTGGGGTAATGTGGTCTCGTTTACTCACACCAGTAAGGAGCCTAGCAGCAGCATTTTGTACCATTTGGAGTCGATTAAGCGATGCTTGGTTAATATCCATGTAAAGGGAATTACAGTAATCGAGCCTCGTTGAGATAAAAGCATGAATAACCCTTTGAAAAGAAATGGTTTCACTATAGCTAAGACTCACTATAGCTAAGAGATGGAAAAATGGTTTTGACTACTGTTCAAATCTGTTTGTCAAATTTGAGAGCACTATCAAAATAGACCCCCAAATTCTTAACTACTGGTTTCACACGGGAAGACAAATGGCCGGGGTTTAAGACAGGGGAACAAGCAACATCTGGTGGTTCAAAAACTATAATCTCCGTTTTTTCTTCATTAAGGTGAAGAAAGTTTAGGGACATCCAGGCCTTAACATCAGCCAGACAAGCCAGCAGAGGATCCGAATCTTTGTTATTGTATTCCAGGGGCAGATAGATTTGGGTATCATCTGCGTAACAATGGAGGGAGACACCATGTTTCCTAAAAATCGTACAAAGAAAACAAGATTGGAGCGAGAATAGAGCCTTGAGGGACGCCACAAGTAAGGGGAGCTGCATTTGAAGTAAATTCACCAACACTAACATAGAACCTTCTATTGAAAAACTGGGATTTAATCCATTTGAGAGCATTAACCTGAATGCCCACCCAGTGATCCAGATGAGAAATAAAAACAGAGTGGTCAATAGCATCAAATGCCACCTTCAGATATAACAGCACTAACACAGCAGATTTGGCAGCATCCAGGGTCAGTAAATTATCATTCAGAACTTTAACCAGTGCAGTTTCTGTGGAATAGCTTTTCCTAAAACCCGATTGGAACATTTCAAAAATATTTGTATTATATAGAAAGCTCTGTAGTTGGTCAAACACTATTTTCTCTAACATTTTAGACATAAAAGAGAGATTTGAGACTGGCCTAAAATTAGTCAAATCTGTCGGATCTAACATAGGCTTTTTAAGAAGTGGATGTACAATGGCGAGCTTCGTGTCATCTGGGACCATTGTTGTTTAAAGACAGCTGTACATAATCTTATAAACGGTAGGACCAATCACCTCAAAAATTTGTTTAAAACATCGAGGAGGAAGAGTGTCATAGGAAGATCCAGAGGGTTTAAGCTAGCTTACAATATCATGTAGAACAGGCAGAGTTACCGGCTCAAACTGACTCAGAATGCTGGTAAAGAGTGGAGGGACAGAGGGATCTTGACAAGGAGAGGGAATATCTAGCCTAATATCCCTTATCTTGTCCCAAAATGTTTTTAGAAATTTGTCACTCATTGCCAGGGACTATGTAGGGAAGAGATCACTTAAGGGTTAAAGGGTTAATGGAAAATTCACATGCTGTGCCAAATCAAAAACAAATTATCTGGCCAAGAGATAAGTTGGGCAACACACATGCAAACGCCAGACGTGGTGGGCGCCTCCTTGGAGGTTGATCCAGCGGATCCCCAGCAATCGGTATATTCCACCCGTACAGTGTTTCTAACGCGCACCCCGTAGTGCCAGCCGCCCCCTGCTATGTAGGTGCAAAGGCCAGTGTGAGGTAGAAAATCTGATTCGGTTTGAACTTGACCACAAACCCTTCGTGCCTTCCCCGTCTTTTGCGCCGCTTCCTTCTCGGCAGAGGACCAGACAGCTGCCACAGATAGTCAGGTATAATTGCCAGAGGCAATTAGAGATATACAGTTATGGAGTAACTCTTCAGTGATGCCTTTAATGCCAAGCAATGTTTGACAATCATAGGTTAAAAGTGACGAAACATTTAGTAAAATGGCTGACATAAAACACATTAAAACGAACAGACATGTAAGCACAACCAGCAACGGAAGGCAGGCCATACACACCGGCGCCATCTTGCTCCCCAGGTAAACTGTACATAAACATGCTTTTAGGTGGATGACTGTCTATTAAAGTAACTTTTATCATGTAAAACTTAATAGTATTTTTTTCACATATTTCTTACATTAGACCATTAAAATAAAAATATGAGGGGAACAAATGTGCAATAAATGTATTAAAAATGTAATTAGTTAATACATTATTGTATATATTATTTAAAATGATGGTTTTCTACTTTCCGTAAATATTGAAATAAATCTATGCAATCAGAATCATAGACCCAAACGATGTTTCAATTTCATTTTATTTTTTACATAAACTACTACTTAAAGCTGCAGACCGTAAGTTTTGCCTCTTTGTCGCCATCTCTGTTTGTGTTTGTGGAATTATCTTTATTACATGGGTTGTGCTCCGGCACGGCTTCAGCGCGGATTAATCTAATATTTTGAGGTGAATGTGTGGCAGTCACGCACGGCACCGTGTGGATACTGTACTTCAGAATCACAGATTCTAGCCTTTGTCTTGAAATATATGATCCAAATCAGAATGTCTACCGTATATTGTCATCTGAACAAATAAGTAACAAGTCTACCACGTTTGTTCTGACCAACTGAGGAAAAAAGCATTAAAATAAAACATGCTACCAATGGTGATTAAATCTAACGATCGGTTAGCTCATATCACATCAAACCTTGCTAATTATTATTATTATTAAACTTTATTCTCAAATTATTAATGTTAACAGCATCAGCATTGCGTGAAAAGTGTGTATTAGCGTTTAGATTTCAGTTTCTTTAGAGTCTAATATAATTGTCATAATTGTAATTTGAATTTCATATTAATACATTTTTAACACAAAAAGTTAATTATGCTCCCTTCGACAACCTTGGTTTACCTCGGGTTTCAAGTCCAATGCTCTATCCATTAGGCCACGACTGCCCCCAAGGAGTGTTTTCTTCCCCTTTGAGTGAGAGCATGTTAATCTGCAGAATTTTCTCTCCAAGGAGATTTATATTGTTTTTATGTTCGAGTGGCTCGCTTGTTGCCGAGGGAACGTGTGCATTACGGTCATTCTCGGTTCATTACAGTATATGAATCTTTCACATCAGACCTTGTTTACTGGTTGTTTGACTGCATTTAATTTTGAAGAATTAAATTATGCATTTCATCTTACTATGAAAAGTTGTATATATATATATATATAAAGAGAGATATACAATTATATATATTATATATGGAATACTGGAGCCTCTTGGGATATTTTCTCGAGTGAGAGCACAATGTTTACCTCTCTTCCTCTGAGGAGGTTGGGGTGGTCAGCAGGGGCTGCTGGGCGGAGCAGCCCCAATCGTGTTCCAGCTCCTCATTCAAGGAACGTCACTTCTCGTACTTCCCAGAATTTTGGAGTCAGATTAGTGCTCCCAGGCCGAAGATGGATCTGCGGACCGTCATTCTTACTGGATAGTCTTCGGCTAGAACGATCTGATGCCAATGGCCCAGGGCTTTTGAGGGCCGGCCCCTCTGGGAAAGAGCGGTGTACACCGCATCACACGGTGCCCGTCTCTCCTCAGTGCCCTCAGGAGATCGGTCTGCTAACCCTGCCAGTGTTCCAGGGCGCAGCGGTCTCCAGCGAGTACTTCTCTCAGTTTTTTCCACCCGGAAACGTAGCGGAGCAGCTAGAGCAGCTAGAGCGGCCTTCCCCTGCCGGTCCTCCGCTTCAGGGCACCGAACTAGCAGCTCTAAGTACACCAGAGGCCAGTCTCAAGAGACTGGTTCCCTTAGTAAACAATTTGGCAGCGTGGAAACTACTGTCAAATATGTCTCGATGGGTCATGCACACTGTAGAACAAGGCTATCGCGACGCTCCGCTGCCGCCTTTCAATGGGGTCATTCGCACGCTAGTGGGTCCTGAGCAGGATCTGGTAATGGAACAAGAAGTGAGCACTCTCTTGAGGAAGGAGGCCATTGAGGTGGTCCCTCCTCTAGACAAAGAGTCCGGGTTCTACAGCCGTACTTCTTTGTTCCTGGGAAGGATTGGGGGCTGCGTTCCTATTTTATTTCTAAGTTAACTAAACTGCTCAGTCATGCGACTGAAGTTCAGGATGCTCTCTTTGAGCAGGTTGTTTCTCAGACCAGATCCGAGGACTGGTTGTCACGAGCGATCTAGAAGACGCATACTTCTAATCTCCATGCTTCCCCAGAGAAACGTATGCTAAGTGGTGGATCTGGATGCTATCCTGTAACCTCGAGTCCTCTGATCTCCCCTCCACACTAGGCAGGGATTTAAACTGGAGGTTGATGCTAGTGGTACTGAAGCAGGTGCTGTACTGCTACAAGAATATGTAAAATGGAATTGATCACCCCTTTTGTTTTTGTTTTTTCTAAGAAGTTAAATCGCCATCAGTGTAACTACAGTACCATTGAGAAAAAAGCCCTCGCCCTCTTGTAAGCTTTGCAACAGTTTGAAGTTTATGTTGGTTCAAGTTCACAACCTGTTGAAGTTTTTACTGATCACACCCCTCTTGTAACAAAAACCAAATGCTTATGTGTTGGGCTTTAATCTGTAAAGATTTTAACTAGGACATCAAGTAAAAGAAGGGCAAATACAATGTTATTGCTTATTCTCGGTCCAGAACTTGTTTATAAACATGACATATGTTTACTCTTGTGTATGGGGATGTTATGTCCCTTTTTTTCTATTTCTCTGTGTTGTCTTTTATTTAGGAGGTGTTTGTGTGTGTTTCTGTGCAGGGGGAAGTCTGATTGGTTCCTGCAGTCCAATTGGTGCCACACCTTGCCTGGTCAGCTGACTCCTGGCTGCCTATAATAGATTTCGTCATCACTTCCTGCTTTATGTTTTTTGCTCGCTGGCTGTTTGCTCTGCTAGTTAGTTATATGTGTTAGTAAGCCTGATAAGATCTGTGTGTATTTGCCCGTGAGAGAGATCGATTGTTGTTTGTTAGTTTATTTTAACCATTTATTTGTATCACTGACTACCGCCTGTTCTCTGACCTTGATTATGTATTGCCCCTGTTTGGACTTGTTTGTTAACAACTGTAAATAATTGTATACAATAACCTTTTTGACGCCATTTTTGTTGGAATTTCTTTGTTTATTGATTTTGGATAGGGAGTTGAGTAAGTAACCTGTATTTTATTTAAAAAAATTAATTAGGGAAATTAGAGGAATACAATTTGTTGGCATTTGTTTGTTATTTTGGCTTTGTCGGGTCCTGAAGCTAAAATACCCCAATTGTACAGCTGAAATAATTTTTTTCATTAAAATACTGTTCATTAGTTTTTCAAACTCTACTGTGTCCTTGTACTCTTTCATGTTGCGTCTTTACCCCTAGACGGGGAGTAATATTAAATATATATCTCGTTACCCTAGCGTTTCGACGCAGCTCGAGTTCCCGGTGGGGAACATCCCAGGTTACGTATGTAACCATGGATCCATGAGGGAATGAGACACTGCGTCGCAGGCCCATACTTCCGGCATCCATACTAGAGCTATGAGATATAGTCTACTACCCAGGAAAATGTCTTTGTGTTTACAGACGTGAAGTAATAATGCAGTGCCATGCTCGAATTTACCACGAAAATGTACCCTTACCACTCAAATTAGAAAAAATAATTATAAGCTAACCATTGTGAATTGGGCTAAAGTAAGGGGATAGATTTGAAAACTGGCTGGTTATTTACTTGCTCAAATATTGATTTAGGATAAATTTGAACCAAAACAGTTACGGACTGCACTGTCGCTCTGAGAAAACAGCATCGGTGAAGAACGGGTAAATTGAATCCAGTCTTCTGCGGTTTGTAATTAGTTGTTACGGACCAGCGGGAGCGACATTGTTTCATATCCCTTGGGATTTGGCTCTTACTCCAGTCTTTCTGAGGAGAAACAAGCTATGCAGCTTCTGGCTGTTGTTTTATTATCTTACTGACGGCATTCACTGCTCTGTGTGTATTGTTGTGTTTCAAATGTGTGTATCAGTGTCATGATGAATTATTTCTAACAGTGTTTAACAACATCCGGCTTAATGTCTCATTTATCGTCCAGTGTTTGTGTGTGTGTTCCATAATGAACACTGTTCTAGAATTGAAATGACTTAATTATGCTGCCTCGCACAACACGATTGGTTGATTTTGTCCAATGCCTGCATGCTATTGGTCAAAATTCATAGTTTGCTGAACAAGCAGGAATATTTAATTTATTTGCAAAAACCAGCCTCAAAAATATCTCCAATATCATTAAAACATTCCCTGCCACAAACCTTGTCATCTTTGGTAAGTTATAGTCTGTGTTAGTTAATTAAAATGATTAATCGCTCTGCGAGATCCACATTCCTCACACAAGATTGTTTCAGCCAATTAGAAAAGAGCTACAGGAGTGACGTCATCATACGGGAGCCCCACCTCCTGACGAGAGATTCATGAAGGATTTACAGACAAAACACAAACTGTGCTGAGAAACAATATTATGTGGAGCTTATGGTCTGATTATGTTAATGAATATTCATGTAAAACTTCACAGATATGCAAGAAAATGAAACTAAACTTAACACACACACACACACAAAAAACACTCAGTAAAAGTCAGGTCTATTATTTTTCCCCCCATAACTAATAATTTTGACATTGCTCTATTCTCACATTCACACAGGGGAGAAACATCTCATCCACTTCTTAATCACGCATCAGCTAACACACACACACACACATAATCTCTCTCTTTCTCTCTCTCACACACACTTACTCACTCACACACGTGCATGCACTCACGCACTCATGCACACACACACACACACACACACACACACACACACACACACACACACACACACACACACACACACACGCACGCACGCACGCACACACACACACACACACACACACACACACACACACACTCTCTCACTCACACACACACACACACATGAATGAGCACACACACACACACACACACATACTCGCACGCACACACACACACACACACACACACACACACTCTCTCTCTCTCTCTCTCTCTCACACACACACACACACACTCACACAGGCCTTTGTTTTTACTATATTCGTGAGGAAATATCAGAGAGCCCATTGGTTTCATACTGAGCTGATATTTGCTTGATTCATAAAGCCTCACACAAACCTCTCTGCACTTCTAGACAAGATTTGATTAAAACATTATGTTTAAGTGCTGTCACACTCAACAGTCATGATGTTGTTCAGAATATCAATATAATAGTGAGGCTGTTTCATTTCTGACAAAAACCAGTTGCTTAGTTCGTATATTTCATCTCTGTCAATGAAAAAACTTTGTCTTTAAAACATTAATTGTAGTTAATATACAGAATTGTATTCAAACAGATTTGTAGAAATGTGTCTCTGCATCAGTGTCTCAGCAATGGATGCCCTGCAGTGAATGGGTGCCGTCAGAATGAGGGTCCAAACAGCTGATAAAAACATCACAATAATCCACACCACTCCAGTCAGTTAATATCTGGAGAAGACAAAAGCTGAAACAAATCCAGCATTAAGACGTTTTTAACTCAAATACCATAGAGTTCATAATCCATAATAATGCTTCATCCAGTGAAAAAGTGTTCTGGTCTGAATCAGTAGAGAAATCATCCAGGTTACGGATGTAAACATGGTTCCTCGAGGGAACGAGACGCTGCGTCGAAAACGCTAGGGGAACACCGTCAACGATATCAAGCTCTGAATCATATGTGTAATCAGTCGAAATTGATGGTGAGATGTTAGGTGTGGGTCAGGTCATGACCAGGAAGATTAAAAGCATGTGAGGTGCAGCCGGCGCCAGCTTCTAGGAATGAAGCATAGCTCTAGTAGCTCGGTGCCCTGAAGCGGAGGACCGGCAGGAGATGGCCGAAGTAGCTGAGAGAGACCCCTGAAGGGGTGGCAAGGCTCTCAGCTCCGCTACGATTCTGAATGGAAATAACTGAGCTGAACTCAGCAGTCCTTATCTGTGGATGTCAGGACCGCTTCATCGAGGACTTCCCAGACTGAAGCACGACCCTCAGATTGGGCCTCGTCTTAGAAGCCCCCGACTTTTTAGAGCGTCGTCGACCTCGGTCCCACTGTGAGGGATCATGAGAGGCAACGCTCTGTTTCAGAATCTTCCTGTATGAGGAGCTAGTACACGGCTGGGGCTGCTCCCACCCAGCAGCCCCCAGAACTATAGAAAGGCGAGGGAGAAACTGCTGAAACGCCGCTGCCTGTTTATGAGCCTCCTGGTATCTGTCGGCGACAGAATCAACGGCATCCCCAAACAGACCAGAAGGCACAAGCGGGGTGTCCATTATGAAGACCCTGTCCTTCTTCTTCATATCGGATAGAGTCAACCATAAATGCCTCTCCGCCGCCAATAGCGCTGCCATGGACCGCCCAATGGCACAGGCGGTCTCTCTGGTGGCGCGGAGAGCTAAATCAGCAATTCTCCTTAGTTCTACTATATCATTAGAATAGACTTGCTTGCCTTCATCTAGTTATTTTAGCAGGTCGGCTTGGCCCCTTGCCCACCAGTGCTGATGTTGTGCGCAGCGGCTTGGAGGACAAGACCGGAGTCTTCAGAGAGGACGCTGCACCGGGTGACAGATAGCCTGCAAGCATCTGCTCAACCTGGGGCATCGCTCTGTAACCGCACTCACTCAGCCCTGCCACATTGCCATACCAATAATCAGAGGTGGGGATGAATAAGCAGGCCGAGAATGCTTTCTTCCACGATCTCGACACCTCGATGTGGAGATCAGAAAAAAAATGTCAGGCTCCAGCGCGGAGGTAGTGGCTTAGTACGCAGAAAGCGCTCATCTAATTTACTTTTCTGCGGTTCGGACTGTTTCTTGGCAGGCCAATCAATGTTTAACTTGGCGACCGTGTGAATAACTACCTCCAATAGCTCCTCATATTGTGGGGATTGAGGGAGCGAATAATCAACGCTCTCCACATCCACCTCCTCCTCGGAGGAAGATAGGAGAAGCACCGAGGGGAAGAAACCGCAGAACGGGCTTCCAAACTCAGGGAGCGGGCAGTGGATCTGGCAGGTGAGGAAGAAAATAGGGACTCGCCCGTCTCCATTCCCTCCGCCATATCCAACTGCGAATGCTACGAATGCAGCCGCCGCTCCGTCTCGGCGTAAGTCGGTCCAGCACCACGAGGAAAGCTGGTGAAGGCTCCTTCCTCGAAGAGAGCCCTCCGTGAGCGAAGTGTACGCAGTGGTAACCGCTCACAACGCGGACAGTGTGCCCCTCGAGAGCCGACTCTGCGTGCTTCACTCCCAAGCAAACAACACACAGACTGTGTGTATCCCCGCTCATGATATAACGTGGGCAGGGAGGAACACACAATCTATAACGCGATCTGCTTTCGCCCTTATTTGTCTTAGAAGTTGCATTTGACATGCTGGAACTTTGTCTGCTTGTGTAACTTGACAAACAACAGTAAATAGGACTCACAGAAGATATATCGTGACTGACACACACAGCGAGCTTTGCTGAATGACAGAAAGCTGGCACCGGTTGCACCTCTTGTGATTTTAATCTTCCTGTCATGACGTCACCCGCACCTGATGTCTCACCATCAATTTCGACTGATTACACATATGATTCAGAGCTTGATATCGCTGACGGCGTTCCCCTAGCGTTTTCGACACAGCTCGAGTTCCCGGGTCAAACTGCACTGATCAAAACTGGATTTTGATGTGAGAGACAACAGCAGATGCACTTTTTCACTGGGGGAAGCGTTATTATGGATTATGGATTCATATGTACAGATGTGTGAGATCATGTGTAATCCAGTGAAACACTCTGTAAGCGCAGTCGAGCGCCGTGAGCTCATGCTGTATGCATTTCATTGGCTCAATTTGATGAGTGTTTTAAACTGTGACCTGATTGCAGGGTTTGACTATATTAATGTGCTATATTAATGTATATTAATGTGTTTTGGGCCTCACTGAGACAGCAGAGGAACGGCAGGTTTATACATGTGAGCACTAAAA
>QVTF01001618.1:130000-155000 GCA_003573665.1 Oxygymnocypris stewartii | reverse complement strand
CCCTGACGGTCAACCTCCAAAAAACTAGAGCCATGATGTTCCAGAAACGCTCCAGATCTCAGGGACCAACACACACATTCACACTAGCACACAGAACCATCGAAACTACAAAAACATACACTTACCTCGGCCTGAAGATAACTCAGACCGGTAACTTTGGCTGTGAATGAACTCAAAGAGAAAGCTCAAAGGGCTTTCTATGCCATAAAAAGATCCATTCAAATTGACATCCCAATCCAAATCTGGCTCAAACTTTTCAAAGCAGTAATTGAACCAATTGCATTATATGGCAGTGAAGTGTGGGGTCCTTCTATAAAATTTGACTTCTTAAATTGGGAAAAACACCCGATCGAAACTCTACATTTAGATTTCTGTAAAAGAATACTCAAAGTCCAAAGAAAAACTCCAAACAACGGATGCAGGGCAGAATTAGGCCAATACCCTCTCCTTCTAAACATCCAAAAAAGAGCCATCAAATTCTGGAAACACCTCAAAACAAGCGACCCCAACACATACCATTACAAAGCCCTCAAACACCAAGAGCTGAGCGTAAGTAAGAGTCCCCTGTGCCAGCTGGTGCTGAGACTGACTGATCTCACACACACAGAGATCAGCCAGCTTCAGGACACACACACACTCACACACACACACACACACACACACACACACACACACACACACACACCGAGATCAGCCAGCCTCAGGACACACACACACTCACACACACACACACACACACACACACACACACACACACACACACACACACACACACACACACACACACACACACACACAGAGATCAGCCAGTCTCAGGACACACTCACACTCACACACATTCGGCCCACACACATTATAAACACTGAAAAACACAAGTACATCACCCATTGGACAAACACCATTAAAAACCAGCACAGACTGGAATGTTATTCGGCCTTAAATCGAGAATACATCACGGCAAGCTACCTGAGCGCCGTGACTGATGTGAAACTCAGGAAAACATTGACGATGTACAGACTCAGTGAACACAGTCTGGCCGTAGAGACGGGCCGGCGCAGACGCACACACACACACACACACACTCAGTGAACACAGTCTGGCCGTAGAGACGGGCCGGCGCAGACGCACACACACACACACACACTCTCAGTGAACACAGTCTGGCCGTAGAGACGGGCCGGCGCAGACAGACCTGGCTCTCTCGTGAGGACAGACTCTGCTCGCACTGCATGCTGGGAGTGACGGAGACGGAGCTGCACTTCCTCACAGAGTGCCCAAAATATACTGATATCAGAGACCAATACTTCCCCAAAATTAATCTTATATTTCCCCAATTTAACTTTTGTAGCCCCACCGAAAAACTCAGCTTCATTCTTGGAGAAGAAGCCAAATGTGCAATTATTGCTGCAAGATTCATTGCATCGTGTCATCTCCTGAGGGACAGCCAGAGAGAGAAACACACACACACACAGTAGACCTACAGATATATAGATAATGTATATAATGTATATAATGTTCACATGCCTAAGTTCAGTTGTTACATGTTTTCTGTATTCTAATCTTTTATTTATTATTATAATTATTTATTTATTTTATTCATTTTATTTTACTAATTCTATTATTTTGTAGCTATATCTAGCCATGTGTTTATATAATATTACCTTTTTTATTTAGTTTCATTGTTGCTATTATTTTCTCTAGGCTTTTCTAAATGTTCAGATATTGTAAATCATTTTATATGTTGTCTAAATGCTTTGGCAATACAAAATGTATGTTTTTGTCATGCCAGTAAAGCTTTCTGAATTGAATCTGAATCTGAGAGAGAGAGAGAGCACGAGTGAGTGAGTGAGTGAGTGAGTGAGTGAGAGTGAGAGAGAGAGAGAGAGAGAGAGAGAGCGAGCGAGTGAGTGAGTGAGTGAGAGAGAGAGAGAGAGAGAGAGAGAGAGAGAGAGAGAGAGAGAGAGAGAGAGAGAGAGAGAGAGAGAGAGAGAGAAAGAGAGTATATAGGTCAGAGGTTTATGGAGGAGGAAAGCAGAGAAGTTTAGGTTGAGCTCTGTTTGTGTTTTTAGTGGATATTACAACCCGATCTCATGGCAATTCGTACATATTTTACAAGGTGGCTAATTTGAATGAATTTGTACGACCTCACTCGTATAAATGCATACAATTTTTGCTAAATTGTACTTATTTTACGAGTTGCCAATTCGTTTGCATTCATACAAATTAGCCACCTTGTAAAATATGTAGGAATTGCCTGAGATAGCATTGGATATTACACCTGCGTTAGGCTTGTTTCAGCGCTTTAAAGCACACAAGCACAGTACTAGATGACGTTGTGTTGTCGGAGGAACTAGTTATGTGTAATGGGACTTATGTAATTTGATTACAAAATAAATGTAACTGTAATCTGTTACAGTTAATGTAATGTTAATGATTCATTAAAGTGCGTTCACACCAGATGCGAATGAAGCGAATAAATCGCGCTATTTGCACGTAGTTGGACGCTTGAACATTTTGCGTTTACTCGCTTCATTCGCGCGTGAAATTCACTACACAACAAACGTGAATTCGCATCATGGGAGGGGCTTCTGCAGGCAGCTCCAGTCTTGTTGCAAAATTTATTCCGGTTTCTATAAAAGTACAAAGTAGTATCGCTACAGCTCCGGGTACCCACATACAACCACGATTAATTTGTCCTCCATTGTTGTTTCGGATTTTCTACCTCCGCTCGTAATCACGTCACTGCTAGAGCAAGCTCCTGATTGGTTAACACGCGAATAGCACGTCAAACGCCCCAAACGCTCAATTCGCACTGCGTAATTCGCGCCATTCGCGCCGTCTCAGGATTGTCTATTGCGTCTTTGCATTGACTTAACATGTAAATCATTCGCGCGTAACGCTTCATTATGGTGTGAACGCACCTTTACACTTACGTTCTGTATCATTTAACAGACACTGCATCCATTAATCCTGGGCTGTGTTTCCCAAAAGCATCAGAAGCGTAAGTACATCATAGAGCCAATGAAACCAATGGAGCTACGATCAATTTAAGCTTGCGATGCTTTTGGGAAACGCAGCGTGTTTTGATTTTGTGATGTGTAATACGATTTTGATTTGTGAATGTTATTGTATTATTTAAATTGCTAAATCTTTCATAGGTTTTTCCTGTGTCATCAATATACTTTCCACCCTGTTAGGCTTGTGAAAAAAATAATTTAACAAAAGTCAATCTCTTAATGACATCACACTACAGGAAGTGACATCAGTCTTGAGTGTTTTTTTTTTAGATTGGTTAGTGACATTAGCTGGTTTATAAGACCAGAAACCCCAGGACGGGACTCAAAACTGAACTATATGACATTATTATAGACGCAGACAGAACACCTGCACTCACACTAATAGCAGCTGTATATACCTACATCTGAACTCGCAGTGTGACACACACGCTCTCACACACACAACACACACACCACACCACACACAACAACACACACACACAACACACACACCACACTACAGCCCACATGACACACATATAAACACACACACACACTCACACAACACATGCCACACACACAGCCACACACCAACACCCCCACACATCCTATGACCCACCCACTCTGCTCACACTCACACTACCCACACATCACAGCACACACACAAACACACATAGACACCACATATAAACACACACAGCACACTCACACACACACACACATAGCACACATATAAACCACACACACACCTCAGCACACCCACACACACAACACAAACACACACACACAATATACACACACACGCTCTCACACACACCATACACACACACACACCACACACCCTATCTCACCCCACACACATAGACACACACACGCTCTCACACACACACATACACACACACACACGATCTCACACACACACACACACACACACACACACATAGACACACATATAAACACACACACATACTCACACACACTCACACACACACACATGTAAGACTGGTGCCAGTGTGTCTGGGCCCCCCCCCCCCCCTCTAGAGGACAAAAGGCCCCCCTGGGAATCCACAAAACTGTCCCTTGCATATGTCATCCAGGACGCAGCACACTGGGGGGTTCACACCCTGTACTGACGGTCTACACGATGGACCTGGTACAGACACCATTCCCCCCTCCCCTCACCACCGAGAATTCACTGAAAACCCATGCAATATAATGTGTACAAAAAAGTAACCATACATGTTTGATATCTTTTGAAATGTCTCAGTGCGCCTGGTAAAATGGTCTCATTCTCCCAATCATAAGGAAAAGCTAAAAGAAGTTCTAAAGTATGAGAAAATATAGTGCACAACTTAAAGGTGTGCCTTCCCCCTGATCTCCTATTCAGATCACCTCCTGTATGTAAATAAGTATTCTCTGCCACAGGATATCCAGAAGCCTTTTGGTTGCCAATTCTAAAGACTAATTATAATGACAAGATACCACCATTTGGTGAGTTTATTGAATTATTTGGGTATATAAGGAAAGGGGACACAAACATCTGGGAGTCTGTAGGTTTGACTGCCCGCACAAATCGCTGTGTGTAGTTTTTCATTGCCAGGTATGGTTAACTGATGATTCTATTCTTGTAACGTTGGAGCTTTGAATTATTGTTTTGATTACCTGGTCAATAAATTGTAACGTTTGATTCTATTCTAACTGCCTCTAAAGATTGCTTTCTCTCTACTAGATTAGTGGATTCGTATATTTCCGCAAGCCTGCGTCAGTTTTAGCGACGGCTAATATCCGGCATCTTTTAAGTGTACTTGGGTGTAGGGACGGGCTAATTCCGTTCAGGGACGGTGAACGCCGTCTGATCAAACTGAATTCGGGTACGTCCACACCTCTGACTTTTGATTAATGTTACTTTAAACAAAGATTTGACCAACCCAAAACTATTACGAGTGTGGTACATTGATCTGCTAACATATCTAATAGTGGCCAAAACCCTTTACTGAAGTAAACGATTGAACTCAAGTTCTGAGGGGGCTCCAAGGGGGTTATTCGATGTCTCTGATTGTGTACGTGTGAATTTACGGCAAATCTTAGATACGTAACCATAATTTACCTCTGACTGATGACCGGGCCTGACGAGATTGTGTCCGTGAGACCTGTGGAAAACAGGACCTCTGAGCGATATAGTTTCCCTATGTCTGGACGGGTAAAGTATTAAAAAGAGCTGATAAGAATAATCAATCATTCGTTCATATTTTAATGATGCACAGATATCATTAAAACCTTTTCATTTATGGAGTCAGATGAAATAACGAGACAAAGTATATAAGAAAAAGTGTTCCATTTTAATGTTCTTGTTGTGTCGTGAAAAGGAAAGACTGTAACACGCAAAGCCCTTCACCCGCTGAACGACTGCCGTCATTGGGTCGGATCGAGCCGGGCCTTACACACACACACACACACACACATAGACACACACACGCTCTCACACACACACACACACACACACACACACGCTCTCACACACACACACACACACACACACACACATACACACACACACACACACACGTTGGTTTTTATGGTTTACGGGGACTTTCCATAGGCGTAATGGTTTTTATACTGTACAAACTGTATGTCCTATTGACCTACACCTACCCTACACCTAAACTTAGCCCTCACAGGACACATTTCTACTTTCCCCCCAAAAAACGTACTCTGTATGATTTATAAGCATTTTGAATTATGGGGACACTGAAAATGTCCTCATAAATCACCTTCTCCTTGTAATACCTATGTCATACCTATGTCATTACACAAATTTGTGTCCTCATAAACCACATAAACATGCCCCCACACACACACACACACACACACACACACACACACACACACACACACACACACACACATACTGGCAGTCCTCTGGGAATGAAGGTGTCGTTGCTCTCAAAGCATTTGGAAGAATAAGCATTTCTGCCAAAAATGCCACTGAAAATATGAGTGAGGTTGAGTTAAGCAGAAACACGATGTCAGATCATCATCTAGAGCTGAAGTGTGTCTGACCTGTGCTATTTTACCATTATATATATGCGTCAGATGGATGTTTGGCAGCTGTGAAGCCATCAGTGCTGCATTTAAACTTTAAAAACTTCAACTTCCTTCAGCTCTCTCATTTGCATTCATATTCAGAATATGGCCCCATTCAAATGCCCCTTGCTCCACTTTAGTGTAGCTGCAGACCGAACACTGTTTTATGACACTATACCAAGGTCATGGGTTCAATTCCCAGAGAAAGCATGGACTGGCTGCAGAACGTAAAGCTTGCTTTACTGTAGGTTGCTTTGACTAAAAGGGTCTGTCAAAGGTTTTTGTTGAAATATCGTCATAGTGTTTAGGTCTTTGCATCACATAACCAGCTCCATATGTTTAGCTGTGTTTGACGTAGTAAACTTGCTCAGTAGCGCCCCCGGTACAGCATTGCACTTGTGCATGGTTACAAGTACTTGATAAACATTAGTCATGATAAAAGAGCTCAAAGAACTTTAGAAGCATGCTAAATATATTTGTATCTAACATTTTGCTGTAGGTGCTACGTTTTTTTCAAATGCAATAGATTAACCATTAACCTGTTAACACAAATCAACAGACATGTCATTTCTGAACTGTGGCGATACTTACAACAACCAACATAATAAAATGACATCAGATTCACGTTCATTACAGATAAAACTCAACATGCTTTCAGTGCCACTCACTGGACATTTTTAGTTTGAACGTGTCACAAAACATCCAACAAGCGAAGTAATAATTCAAAAACGTTCAAATGATATCCATTTCACTCCATCTATTTTATGATGCTTCATAAAAACCATTATCGCAAGAGATTGTTTTGATTCACTGGTTTCTGCTGCATTATAAATGAGTGTGATTCCAGCGGCTGGATCCGCCATGCCCAGGGCACCATTTCCAGGAGGGACGTATGAATGTATAAATGGCTAAAGACCCACTGCGGGTCTCCAGTGAGTCTCAGTCGCGTGGCTGGCGGAGCGGCCAGAGGAAAAGAGTGTCCAGGCATCCAGCCGAAACTCTTCGACTGCCGTATCTGGGACCCAGAGCCACTCTAAACAGCTACTCGGCTCTGAAACAGCTCCACTTACATGGTCCTTACCAGCTAACAGCACAACAAGCTACAAAAGTTCTGTCAGTAACATTAATAGAACGTTCGTTCAGAGTTATCTAGGCTTTAATAACATTATCAAAACGTTATTTATGCACCATTCATTTAATGTTGGGCATTTTTGACACGTTAATACTAGTTGTTTACGTTCCCCTAGAAAGACGTAAACTTCCCCTAATGCTGGTCAAATATTCAAATGGAATGCACCCTTCATTATGCATTATGTTCACGTAATCAAAGATAAAAACGAAATTCTTAAAACGATGTTACAAGAATGTTTTGCCATCGCTCTGTCTAAGTTCTGAAAATTTTATTTTGTAATGTTCTCTGAACATTCTGAAACAAGTAACATTTAAAAAACGTTACATGAACAACCATCTAAAATGTTTCTGAAAAAAGTTGAATGATGTTTAACATTAAAAAGTTGATTTTTTTTAATGATTTTAGTTAAGTCTAAAATTAAAAGGTCATGGCACACTGAGTCCTAAATGTTTGCACATTAAAAAAACAAATATGACCTTGCGTTGTGTCAATAACTTTTACACACTGCCTCCGAAACTTTCGTATGTCATAAAAAAAAAATCGGATCCGGTTTGATTTTATGTGCTTTTGCATCTGTAGCAAGCATTTTGATAGGAAAGGATGACAAATACGAAGATTTCAGACTCAGCGTGCAAGGATCTTAACTCTGCTTTGAACAGACGTTATATTAACCTTGTCAGATCATTAACCAGCGTTCCCTGTTATCTGGACTGAATTCATACAATGTTTTGTTTGAGAAACAGACCCAAATGTACATAATTTCTCACTGATGATCTTCCCCTCCGCTGAAGCTGCATGTGTGTGTGTGAAACAGTCAAGTGAGCAGTGTCAGATGTTTTACATAAACGTTGTCAGGCTAAGATTTAATGAGTAAAGCATAATTCATGGGCCGGGCCTAATTGAGCAGCTTCTCTGGTGGATACTCAATCTCGCGGCTGACATTTGGAGAGACGCACTTATATTTTATTTGAAGATAAATGCACGCATCTGCAGCTCGTCGCTCTCACAGCACTTGCAGTGAGATAGAGAGCATGTATCATCTGGCAGCTTTAGTATTTGCAAGTTAAACTTCTTCCATAATTAAGAGCGCTGAGGATGTTCGCGACAGGTCGAAAGTAAGCGGCCGTATATCGAGAGCGCTGTCAAGAAAATCAGCTCAAACTCATCGGAGGAGTCCGGCTCAAACACAGACGTGGTTTCACTCAAAACAAACGGGTGACACTTTTCATCATTCGCTCAAACCCGGCACAGTGTGTTTCCTTGACGACTACCGGCTGAATGGTACATGGCGAAGGGATGCATGCATCTGGTGTGTGTGTGTGTGGGAGATGTGTTAATATTCATCTGAGCGTCCTGATGGCACATAAACCTACACGCCAATGTCTCACAAATATCAAATCCTCACTGTTCCTGCGCTGCCACTGGCACCAACGTGCCGTAATGAGCCGGGCCTTAACATGACTCCACTGCTTTAACCTGATCTGAGCAATATTGACTTGATTTTAGCGTTACAAACGAGCCGAAACACCACAGGGATTTGTTAGGAATCATTTGAAAGTGATTTCCCGGGTAATACATTTAGGTTCTAAAAACGTTGTGGAAACATTGTTATGAAAGGTCTTGTTGTAATTGTAACGTTACTTGAAGGTTTCCTACAACGTTCTGCTAACTTTGTTTCACCCGGAATATAAAGCTTATTACAGTTTTTTTTCAGCTGTTTATACACATTTTCAAAACTTTGCACACGAATCCAAGAGTTGCACACAAAATGCAAAACGCCTTACATCTCTTGCAAAATGAAGCATAGCATTCAAAATATCACAAACACATCTCAAAAGCAAACATTTGCAAACACCTTTGCCATAATATTCATTCCTGCCAAAATGGTGTGTGTTACAGATAGAACTGTGTGTTGTGTTTTGCAAAAAGTGTTTTATGAAATTGAAAACTGAGTCAAAAGCTGAGAATTAGTGTCTAGTTTTGTAGATTTGGTGTGTGCTTCTGCTGTTTGAGTGACAGCTTTCAGAAACTGTGTGATGAGGAAAGAGCTTGTGTGCAAGCAGAAAAAAATTGTAATATTCTAATAATAAATGAATGAATGAATGAATGATGCATTTATAAAGCGCTTTATTCTGTATTTCTGTACACCCAAAGCGCTTTACAATCATGTGGGGGGTCTCTCCTCAACCACCACCAGTGAACAGATTCCACTTGGAAAGGAGAGAGAGTCATAGAGACAATCAAGTGTATGCGCTCACCACACACCAGCTACAGGTGGAGAGGAGAGAGAGTCATAGAGACAATCAAGTGTATGCGCTCACCACACACCAGCTACAGGTGGAGAGGAGAGAGAGTCATAGAGACAATCAAGTGTACGCGCTCACCACACACCAGCTACAGGTGGAGAGGAGAGAGAGACATAGAGACAATCAAGTGTATGCGCTCACACCACACCAGCTAAAGGTGGAGAGGAGAGAGAGACATTAGAGCCAATCAAGTGTATGCTCTCACCACACACCAGCTACAGGTGGAGAGGAGAGAGAGTCAAAGAGACAATCAAGTGTATGCTCTCACCACACACCAGCTACAGGTGGAGAGGAGAGAGAGTCATAGAGACAATCAAGTGTATGCTCTCACCACACACCAGCTACAGGTGGAGAGGAGAGAGAGTCATAGAGACGATCAAGTGTACGCGCTCACCACACACCAGCTACAGGTGGAGAGGAGAGAGAGACATAGAGACAATCAAGTGTACGCGCTCACCACACACCAGCTACAGGTGGAGAGGAGAGAGAGACATAGAGACAATCAAGTGTATGCTCTCACCACACACCAGCTACAGGTGGAGAGGAGAGAGAGACATAGAGCCAATCAAGTGTATGCCCTCACCACACACCAGCTACAGGTGGAGAGGAGAGAGAGTCATAGAGACAATCAAGTGTATGCGCTCACCACACACCAGCTACCAGGTGGAGAGGAGAGAGAGAGACATTTAGAGCCAATCAAGTGTATGCGCTCACCACACACCAGCTACAGGTGGAGAGGAGAGAGAGTCATAGAGACAATCAAGTGTATGCTCTCACCACACACCAGCTAAAGGTGGAGGGGAGAGAGAGTCATAGAGACAATCAAGTGTATGCGCTCACCACACACCAGCTACAGGTGGAGAGTAGAGAGAGACATAGAGACAATCAAGTGTAGACGCTCACCACACACCAGCTACAGGTGGAGAGGAGAGAGAGTCATAGAGACGATCAAGTGTACGCGCTCACCACACACCAGCAACAGGTGGAGAGGAGAGAGAGTCATAGAGACAATCAAGTGTATGCGCTCACCACACACCAGCTACAGGTGGAGAGGAGAGAGAGTCATAGAGACAATCAAGTGTATGCGCTCACCACACACTGGCTACAGGTGGAGAGGAGAGAGAGACATAGAGACAATCAAGTGTACGCGCTCACCACACACCAGCTACAGGTGGAGAGGAGAGAGAGTCATAGAGACAATCAAGTGTATGCTCTCACCACACACCAGCTACAGGTGGAGAGGCGAGAGAGACATAGAGACAATCAAGTGTACGCGCTCACCACACACCAGCTACAGGTGGAGAGGAGAGAGAGACATAGAGACAATCAAGTGTATGCTCTCACCACACACCAGCTACAGGTGGAGATGAGAGAGAGACATAGAGACAATCAAGTGTACACGCTCACCACACACCAGCTACAGGTGGAGAGGAGAGAGAGTCATAGAGACAATCAAGTGTATGCGCTCACCACACACCAGCTACAGGTGGAGAGGAGAGAGAGACATAGAGACAATCAAGTGTATGCGCTCACCACACACCAGCTACAGGTGGAGAGGAGAGAGAGACATAGAGACAATCAAGTGTATGCGCTCACCACACACCAGCTACAGGTGGAGAGGAGAGAGAGACATAGAGACAATCAAGTGTACGCGCTCACCACACACCAGCTACAGGTGGAGAGGAGAGAGAGTCATAGAGACAATCAAGTGTATGCTCTCACCACACACCAGCTACAGGTGGAGAGGCGAGAGAGACATAGAGACAATCAAGTGTACGCGCTCACCACACACCAGCTACAGGTGGAGAGGAGAGAGAGACATAGAGCCAATCAAGTGTAGACGCTCACCACACACCAGCTACAGGTGGAGATGAGAGAGAGACATAGAGACAATCAAGTGTACACGCTCACCACACACCAGCTACAGGTGGAGAGGAGAGAGAGTCATAGAGACAATCAAGTGGATGGGGATTATTAGGAGGCCATGGTTGATAAAGGCCAGTGGGGGGAATTTAAAATGAATGCTAAAATGACTAGTTTTCTTGTGATTTTAACATTATTTAAAGGTTACAGGAACGTTTCTTGCAACAATCTACTAACTTATCAAAAAAATATTTGTTTAGTGTAGTTTTTTTGTAGAATATTTTTTTAATAATATTTGCACGCAATCAGTTTACAAGAAAAACAATACAGAACATAATTTCATAGCACTTTGCTAACTTTATTTTTCCATTTGATGTAAATGATTTGAAAGTGATCTGATCATTGAATTGCAGTTATTTTCAGAAACTTTACAGCTGAAAACTGATTCAGAAACTCCTCGCTGTTGTTCTGCTTCTGGGATGAGTTCTGGAAGAGAGCTTGATGTTTTGATCAGTAACGTTGGCCCATGAAAGCACACTCTGATTTATGTTTTCATGTGTCTGCATCTGGATTGTGTTGGCGGGATCTGAGATTTATTTTGCTTTGCAGTAATGAGCATAAGAATGATTAGAGCAGCAGGATAATGTTTTAGTTATCGATTGTGTCCCATTTCTGTGTTAATTATTAATCCACGGATCTATACTAACAGAGTTTAACGGTGACGGAGTGAACAGAAGCTGCTCCGTCGTCCAAATGTGGCCGATGGATTCATTTTATCTTCTTCAAAGTAATTTCGAATGTTGGAGGCCTCCAAAAAAACTAAATAAACAACAGGATTTAAATTCAGCTGCATTTGCATTTGGTTTTTGTTTGTTTGTTGTTGTTGTTTTTGTTCTTTGGTTGTCGCACGAGGATGAAATGCATTATCGAGTTTGCGAGCAACACAACTAAACGTAAACAGATACAATTTTGAACATTAAAGGGAAAATTATCTCAAAGGGAATAGTCAATGTAACCCAGTTTCATGACTTCTGATCTACTGGATAAACAAAAGCACTAGAATCCAGTCCATGTGTTTGAGAAGAGAGATTATTTTGAAAAGACCCGCAATATAAACAATTAACACTCGGATTCATCTAACTTCTATTTACTCTCATATTCACTGATATAACACTGAGACATAAAACAGACGATTGTGTGTATGTGTGTGTCTGTCTCTGTGTGGTGTGTGTGTGTGTGTGTGTGTGTGTGTGTGTGTGTGTGTGTGTGTGTGTGTGTGTGTGTGTGTGTGTGTGTGTGTGTGTGTGTGTGTGTGTGTGTGTGTGTGTGTGAGTGTGTATGTGTGTGTGTGTGTGTGTGTGTGTGTCTGTGTGTGTGTGTGTGTGTGTGTGTGTGTGTGTGTGTGTGTGTGTGTGTGTGTGAGTGTGCATGTGCGTTTGCCTGTGTGTCTCTGTGTGTGTGCCTGTCTGTGTGTGTGTGTGTGTGTGTGTGTGTGTGTCTGTGTGTGTGGTGTGTGTGTGTGTGTGTGTGTGTGTGTATGTGTGTGTGTGTGTGTGTGTGTGTGTGTGTGTGTGTGTGTGTTTATGTGTGTGTGTGTGTGTGTGTGTGTGTGTGTGTCTGTCTGTGTGTGTGTGTGTGTGTGTGTGTGTGTGTGTGTGTCTGTCTGTCTGTCTGTGTGTGTGTGTGTGTGTCTGTCTGTGTGTGTGTGTGTGTGTGTGTGTGTGTGTGTGTGTGTGTGTGTGTGTGTGTGTGTGTGTGTGATCGGGCATAACAATGTTCATGTATTTCATACAGTGTTTTGTCTGATTCATGAAATAATAATTTGGCTGAACTTGTTTACAAAAAAAAACAAAAAAACAGCATGATTGATTTGTTCTGGATTCAAAAAGAATCGCTTATTATAAATTGACTCATTTTGTTTCTATGCAAAGACGGGCAATGAACACATCTGTCTAGATCCAAATAGGACACAAAAACTCGATAAATGTGTCAGAAAAATATTGCTACAGCAAGTCTTCTGAAGTCCTATGACTGTGAAACTTTAACATGTTATTTATTGAAATCTTTCCCTTGAAAAAGCTTGTGCCACATTTGTGTCGGTTATTCCGAAATGTGTTCAGTATCTACAATTGAAGAAGCATAGCTGTTTTGAGTCTGAATCAGAACACGGCATTGACCTTGGTTCACACACGAAAACTGTCCAAAAATACACTGTTGTTTAATTAACAATAATCACAAAATGCACTGCACGTTTGTATCTGTAGCCTAATTTAATTCCCTAAAAAAAAAAAATACTGAGTGGTTTGCATTTGTACTATCAAAAAATCATAAATTCTTAAAAAATAAATATTTTGAGCAATAATGAGAGAAACAAAACATATAGAGTACTGGCAGAAAAGTAAGGGTTCAATCAGGAGATTTTCACAGCAATGCCACAGAATAACCATGTTGTGTTTAAAGTGTAAAGAAAATTTTAATCATTATAAAGAACCCTAAAAACGAACCTTTAGTTCAATGGAAAGATTGCATTGATGTTAAAGGTTATTTATAAAAAACATTGATGCCAATAAAGAGCCTTGTGTGTTTAATGTGTTTAACGCACTCAAAGTGTTCACAAAGTAACTTTATAAATCATACTAATCTTTTTGTGTATTTAATTAGTGTTGTTAAGTCAGTCATCGCTTGTTTTTCGTAATGATCTGTCGCCTTGTGTCTCTTGTAAAACTTTATTTTGTGTGATTTGACACTGGCCAGGTTTTTCAGGCCTGCAGAGAGAATTCAATTGTGCAGCTTTGCTGTCAGCATTTTAGACGGCTGAAAAAAAAAAGTGTGTGATTCACAGAACAGGTGCAGACGCCGAAATTCACACGGATCGCGGCTGCCACGGAAACGGACGCACAGCTTGCCGAAGTCATCGTGCATGTGAAGTTATTTACATGCTTTCTGAAGCAGGAGTTATGCATAAATGCAAATGAGACTCATTATGAAAGGCTTTATAATGATTGTCATTAGTGAATGCTGTCCGGGAACGCTAGAAATATTTTTCATTTAAATGATTGTTGGATTATCGCATTATTTATATTCATGCCACCTGCTAATGATCACGCTGCCAATGATCTGATGTGTTCAGACATTGGTCAGGCTGTCTTACAGGAGACGTGTTGTTTTACGTGGTCAGAATAAAGTGAACCAGACTTTATCCTGATAATAAAAAATGGAGTTACCGGGTTAAAGAGTCAAGTGTTGAGTTCATGTTGAGATCAATTCCATGGCTTTGGGGTCTCAACTTAATAGCCTTTAACCACCAGCCTTGACCTTTGACCACTAATTCAGGCTTTGGGAAGGTGTTCATCACAGCAGAGTTGTATTAAAGTGAATTGCATTTTAAATGTTTTTTTGAATGACTATACCAATCCGGACCCAAAAAGTGGGTGCTAATGTGACTGACCTGTGTGTGTTCTCCCATAAAACCCATGTTTCTGTATTACTCACTGTAGCCAAATCATTTGGACGTGTGATTGTGTTCGTCCTCATGACATCTGACTGCAGCTCTCAGGATAGAAGAGATCTTCCCTCAATCTCTGGCTGCTGTCATTCAACAGCTAAATCCAAATAGGATTCTATTCAGTCTATCCATCTCATCTCATCCTCACAATGGGGGCAAGACGGAGCGAGAGAAAGAGGAATGAGGAGAAAGAAAGGAGGGCTGAGATTAGGAGAGAGAGAGAGAGGACTGTATGTCCTGAATGAATCTCTAATCCTTTCCTATTCTCTGATCTGTGAGACGTCGAGTGTTTCTCATGTACAGAGATGGATAAACTCTTCCAATGGCATTTTATAAACATTCACGTTTGTAGTTTCACATCAAAAGGCTCTACTATTAAATGTTAGTCACTGGTCTTTCCTTGTCTCATACCTTGACATTTGTTCTGTCAAATAAGATTTTATTCAGAAAAGTAATGTGATTATAACAAATTGTCAGAGGTGGAAAGAGTACAAAAATATTGTACTCAAGTAAAAGTACCATTACATTACTGAAATTTTACTTAAGTACAAGTAAAAGTACCAGTCTAAAAATCTACTCAAGTAAAAGTAAAAAGTAGCTCACTTAAAATTTACTCTGAGTAAAAAGTACTTAGTTACATTTTAACAATGAGAGGGAGGAAAAAATGGGAAAGACCAAAGATGTCAAACTCAGTACCTGGAGGGCCACAGCCCTACACAGCGTAGATATTACCCTAATTAAACACATCTGATACAGCTAAACTAATCATTTAGGCTTATTTGAAAACTACATGGTGTGTGTGTTGGAGCAGGGTTGGAACTAAACTCTTTAGTGCTGTGGCCCTCCAGGAACTGAGGGCCTATAAATCTCAAACTAGGTGTTTTTAATTAAATTAATCAGTTAATTAGAATAATAAGACATTTGGGCTGTTACCAGGCAAATTAAATCAGTATCAACAAAATGCATCTTTGCAATGCAGAGGAAACGCAGAAGCTTCATCTGAAGTGTTATAGATGTATTACACACTGACATTAATGCATTTAGCCTGCAGTTACAAATGCAGAAATAATGTTTTGATAAATAAGACATAAAATGTGACCCTGAACCAGAAAACCAATTTCCTAAATTGCGATTTATACATCATCTGAAAGCTGAATAAATCATATTTCCATTGATGTATTGTTTGTTATGATCGGACAATATTTTTAAATATGGAATCTGAGGGTGCAAAAATCCAAATATTGAGAAAATCTCCTTTAAAGTTGTTCAAATTAAGCTCTTAGTTTTGATATATTTACAGTAGGAAATTTACTAAATACATTAATGGAACATGATCTTTACTTAATATGCTAATGATTTTTGGCATAAAATAAAAATGTATAATTTTAACCCATACAATATATTGTTGGCTATTGCTACAAATATACCCCAGCGACTTAAGACTGGTTTTGTGCTCCATGCCAGGGTCACAAATGTTAAATAGTCATTTGAAATTAAAAATAAATAAATCAAAAGATACTTTAAATGTTAAATTAGAACCACCAGTAGGTGTCAGCAAGTCACTCATAAGAGAGTCATTGTGATTGAACAGAATCATTTAAACGGTTAATTCAAGGAATGAAACACGTCATTGCTCAGAGTCAGAGACGCAAAACTGTGTATGGAATTATTTTTGTTGTCGAAATAGAGCAAAAACAGGCAATGTGTCTAAAACGTAAGTCTCTTAATTAACTTGTTTTTTTAACTGTTGTAAAAAGCAAAACTACAGGCCTATGTAATCATGGTGATTTTTTGAGAAAAACGGCATTCTTCATGTGATGTTGACTTACTATATTAAATTATATAAATATATACATTTTCTCCTTCTATATCTTCAATTTTGTGATCATTCTAAACGCATTTTAACAGACTGAATCACGCAGTGAAAGAAATCACTCCAGATGCACGCGGATTAGTCTAATCTAACGTTACTAGATTTCACGGCACACTGTTTAGAGTGATTTGTTTGGTTTTTGGCAAAATACTGATAATGTCAAATCGCACATCGTTAAAACAACAATTACTATATTTTCGCAGACGATATTGCACACCCTGCACCACTGTCTTTTTGGCTCATTTGTGCAAAACCTTTTGCTAAACCGTAAAAGCTTCATTTTAACCACCAATGCAACGATGCAAGTATTTACCTTATCTCCACATGCTTGCGAAGGGTGATGTCGATATATTTATAAGCTGCTAGTTCGGTCTCCCGAGGCAAACACAACTAACACTGCATAATAGAGCATGAATATGGCCAGGGGTTCACTTCATTTCCTTCGAGTCCAACTTCAGCAGAGTACGACGGGGTCTGGTTTTCAGCTGGGTCTGCACCATTAACGCCTGTCTTGTCCGTCTGCATCTTTCTTGTGATTTTAGCGCCAGTTTCTTCTTCTGCCCATTATTTGCTGCAGTTGTTTCCACGGAGCGATTTTTTTTTACTCAGTAACGAATGTGTTTTAAAATGTAGCGAAGTACAATACTTCACACAAAATATACTTAAGTAAAAGTAAAATTACAGATTAAAAATATTACTTAAAAAAGTACAAGTACACAAAAAAGCTACTCAATTACAGTAACGCGAGTAAATGTAATTCGTTACTTTCCACCTCTGCAAATTGTGATTAAGCTTGTAAGAATGTTTTGAAGAAAATGGACATTCTACCATCAGCCCGGATTTTTAACCAGTGAAGTATGAGCTGCCCTCATAGTTAACTACTAAACAACCATCAGTCATTATCGTAAATTCGTTTCATCGGTGATCTTTAACCTTTAAAGTAGCATCAGCCCTGATCTTTAAACAACCAGAATTCAGAAAATGTTGGGACGTGTTTTTTTTTCAAATAAAATATTCTCTGATCTGAGCCACAGTGTTCCTGTGGTTCAGTGGTTAGAGCATTGTGTTAGCAGCACAAAGGTTGTGGGTTCGATTCCCAGGGAACACATGTACTGACACAAATATATATAACCTGAATGCCCTGTAAGTCGCTTTGGATAAAAGCTTCTGCTAAATGTAAAATGAAAACTACAATAATTTCAAATCACATGCGCCAAAATTATATTCACAATAGAACATAGATAACATAAAAAACAAATGTTTAAATTGAGAAATTGTACAATTTTATGCACAAAATTTGCTCATTTCAATCTTGATCCCTGCTGCCTGCTTTTATGCCTGCTACAGGTCTCAAAATAGTTTGGACAGGGGCATGTTTACGGTGGTGTAGCATCTCCTCTTCTTTTCAAAACAGTTTGAAGACGTGTGGGCATCGAGGTTATGAGTTTCTGGATTTTTGGAATTTGGTCCCATTCTTGCCTGATGTAGGTTTGCAGCTGGTGAAGAGTTTGTGGTCGTCTTTGACGTATGTTTCGTTTAATGATGCACCAAATGTTCTCTATAGGTGAAAGATCTGGACTGCAGGCAGGCCAATTCAGCACCGGACTCTTCTAATACGAAGCCAGCTGTTGTAATAGCTGCAGTATGTGGTTTTGCATTGTCCTGCTGAAATACACGTCCTCTGGAGGGGAGTATATGTTGCTCTAAAACCTTTATATACCTTTCAGCATTCATAGTGCCTTCCAAAACATGCAAGCTCCCCATACATCAGAGATGCTGGCTTTTGAACTGAACGCTGATAACACACTGGAAGATTTCCCTCCTCTTTAGCCCGGAGGACACGGCGTGTATGATTTCCAACAAGAATGTCAAATTTGGACTCGCCTGACTACAGAACACTTTTCCACTTTGAAACAGTCCATTTTAAATGAGCCTTGGCCCACAGGACACGACGGCGCTTCTGGACCATGTTCACATATGGCTTCCTTTTTGCATGATAGAGCTTTAGTTGGCATCTGCAGATGGCATGGCGGATTGTGTTTACAGACAGTGGTTTCTGGAAGTATTCCTGATTCCATTTAGTAATGTCAATGACAGAATCATGCTGATGAGTGATGCAGTGTTGTCTGAGGGCCTGAAGACCACGGGTGTCCAACAAAGGTCTTCAGCCTTGTCCCTTACAAACAGAGATTTCTCCAGTTTCTCTGAATCTTTTGATGATGTTATGCTCTGTAGATGATGATATTTGCAAAGCCTTTGCAATTTGACGTTGAGGAACGTTGTTTTTCAAGTATTCCACAATATTTTTTCTTTCACAGATTGCAGAGCCTCTGCCCATCTTTATGCCTGAGAGACTCTGCCTCTCTAAAGCCCAATTCGGACGGTAATTGTTTCTCAAATGGAGGTCTGTACCTGTCTCCAAAACGAATTTACATATCACCTGACAAAAGACAATCATAATCTGATCTGTTTATAGAACACATTTAAAAAATTGTATTGAGACCTGCTGCTGCCATAATACAGACCCATTTTAAATGTTTACGTGCTTTTCTTCTCTTTCTGCTCCCAGTTGCTGATGTTAACACTGAATTTAACAGGGATTAAACACTGAATTTTGAATCGATATCTTCTCGTAAACTCAGAGATGTGGATTCAGACAGCAATTAAATTACCACATGACCTTGGTGTTTATCAAAAAACAGTAGGCAATTCGGCCGGGGATTTTTATGGAACGGGTGAGAGATAAATGCAGACATTCTGGATTCGGACTGCAATTAAATCACCAACAACCCTCTGTATATAGTGAAAATCATGTACATCCCCATGAGAAAAAAGTACCATCCGAATAGAGCTTAAGACATAAATGTCATAGCTCATTATCATGTTACAGACCTGATGTTAATTAACTTAATTAGTTGCTAGATATTCTCCCAGCTGAAACATTTCAAAATGTCTTGCATTTTCAGCCCTTTGTTGCTCCCGTGCCAACTTTTTTGAGACCTGTAGCAGGCATCAAATATGAAATGAGCGTATTCAGTTGATAAAAGTGTACAATGTCTCTGTTTAAACGTTTGTCATGTTCTCTGTGTTCTATTGTGAATAAAATATTGGCTCATGTGATTTGAAAGTCTTTTAGTTTTCATTTTATAAAAAAAAAAAAAAAAACGTCCCAACATTTCGATTCGAGTTGTACAGTAAAATAGAATTTGTCCTCATATTTAACAACTAAACTTATACCAGCCCCAAGTCACCATCATATTTGACTTTTAAAAGGATAGTTCACTCAAAAAAGAAATGTGATGTTTATCTGCTTACCCCCTGCAGGGCATCCAAGATGTAGGTGACTTAGTTTTTTTCAGTAGAACGCAGTCTAATATTTTTAACTCTAATTGTTGCAGTCTGTCAGTCATATAATGGGAGTCAATGGGACCCACGGCTTTGAGAGACAAAAAACATACAAAGACAAAACCAAATTAAACCCTGTGGCTCGTGATGATACCTTGAGATTTTAAGACACGAAACCATTAGTCTGTGCAAGAAACTGAACAGTATTTAAAGTATAAAACTTTTTCCTCTGAGCCACCGCAATGTCCAACTGTCCTGAGCATGTTCACATTGCGGTGACTCAGGTGAAAAATGTATATAGTGTTCAGTTTCTTACACAGACCGATTGTTTTGTGTCTTAAGACATCAAGGTATCATCACAAGCCGCATGGTTTAATTTGGTTTTGTCTGTGTATGTTGTTTTGTCTCTCAAAGCCGTGGGTCCCATTGACTCCCATTATATGACTGACAGACTGTAACCATTAGAGTTAAAAATATTTTTTTGTGTTCTACTGAAGAAATAAAATCACCAACATCTTGGAAGCCCTGGGGGATAAGCAGGTACACATCAGATTTAATTTTTTGGGTGAACTATCCCTTTAATTCCTAAATCACAATCATGTCTGTTGTTTAATCCTAAACCACCTTTATCCTTGATCTTTATCTTCTAATCGCTTCTAACTTTCTAAATGTTATTAACCTTCAAACCATCATCATCCTAAAATTGTAACCCCTAAATCACCACCATCTTTGATCTTTAACCCCTACACATAATCATCCCTGAAATCACCATCATCTAGATGCATAGCTCTTCTATCATGCTTGATCTATAACCCCTAAATCACATCTTCCTTGATGTTGAACCCTAAACCATCACTAGCCCTGATCTTTAACCTGTAAATCTCCATCAGTAGAAGAGAAGAGATTTATTTCAAGTCGTCTGGATTTGCTCTTTGTCATTACTGAGGGCAGATTTGATAGGTGTAAACCAGCATATGATAGACATTACAGCAAAAGTAAAAAAACAAGACTACTCAAGCACATTCAGTTAATATCCCAGTGAATGTGGTGCTCTGTTTCAGCTGGCTTACTAACTTATTAAAAAAAACTATGATAAATTCAGCTCTGCAGAATGCAAACGAATACACACATTCAAGACACGAGCTGCAGCGCTGAGACTGCAGTCAGATGAACCCAAACCCTGAGTTTCATTTGCTATTTTTGAGTTTTTCCCTCAGAAGCTTGAGTATTTCAGAGGTTCAAAAGCCGATAGAGCCCCCAGCTCGAGTGTGTGTGTGCGCGGGTGTGTGTTAAAGCCTGCGGTAAGACCATTGGCTCAAAGGAGATAATGACTAGAGCTGCCGTCTCTACAGATCACCAGCCAGAAAAAGAGATAGCGTGTGTGTGTGTGTGTGTGTGTGTGTGTGTGTGTGTGTGTGTGTGTGCGTGTTAAAGAGAGAGAGAGAGTGAGAGAGAGAGAGAGAGAGAGAGAGAGAGAGAGAGAGAGAGAGAGAGACTTTGATACTCACTCAGGTTGAAAAGTGATGAAACTACACACACAAACACACAAGTAACATGCTTTTGCACATACTCTCAACAGCAGATGATTGCTAACAGAACTACATTAACACATTTATAAAGTGTCAAGTTGTTTTTGTCCTGAACTGATGAGGTGAGACATCCACTTGAACTTATATTAATACAGATTTACACACATCCATCATTTGTGTGTTCTCATGCTACACTGAGTTTGTGCTTCATTCTGTCTATATTCCATTATATTGCACCTCTGCTGATTTCTGTCTAAATTATGCTCTGCAGACACAAGTGAGACTGTGCTTATTAGTCAAACTTTACTCCACCATAAACAAACATCCAACACGAAGCAGTACACTTTGGTTTGTAGCTCATCCTGCAATATTTTTCTCATATCATTTTATTCACTGAGGAATGCCTTATAAATCACAGAGCAACCTGACAACAGAATTTGCGTAGCAAAAAAAAACAAAAACAAAAAATAGATAAATAAATAAAATACATAAAACAATCAGATTAATTACTTGGATTAATGCTTACATAACATAAGAAAATACGCCAGAGTGATGAAGACACCATATCACGCATCAGATCCTCCCACCTCTGGGTCGCCCGTCTTACCCTTACGCTTGCTGCCTGGTTTGGGCATTCCCCTTGCGGCTGGCCACCTGCCGCCTAGGTGGAGGCTTCTGCTTAGGCTGAGCAGGGGCGGAGGCGGCCACAGGGGGGCGCCCTCGGCGACAAGCACACAGAGGCGCTGCAGCCGATGACTGGGTGGAGGCAGCAGCTGGTCGTCAGGGTAGGATGTGCTTAATCGCCTCCATCTACTTCTATGCTATCTGTGACATTGTGCTGTGTGATAAAAGTGCACATTTTAGAGTGGCCTTTTATTGTGTCCAGCCTAAGGCACGCCTGTGCAATAATCATGCTGTCTAATCAGCATCTTGATATGCCACACCTGTGAGGTGGATGGATTATCTCGTTCACTAACACAGATTTAGACAGATTTGTGAACAATATTTGAGAGAAATAGGCCTTTTGTGTACATAGAAAATGTCTTAGATCTTTGATTTCAGCTCATGAAAAATGGGGGCAAAAATAAAAGTGTTGCGTTTATAATTTTGGTCAGTGTATATACCTTGATGCCTCATTCTGGACTGTTTCTATGGGCTGCGATACGAAAGCCTAAAGAATCATATCAACTTGTGTAAAATGGGCATCTGATGACCCATTTAAAAACTGCAAAAACACACCGCAAATTTAGTAAAACCAAAATGACAAAAATGAACATGAAAGCAGAAAATATACAATAAAATCTAATTCAAAATATCACCAGCAGTATAATAGTATCTCAATACAAAAAATTAAATTTTGACTTGAGTGTTTTCTGCTGACTTTTAGTGATTCAAGTTGGAATAAAAATGATTCTTTGAATTTTTAATTCAAATTTAGAAAGTGAGTGGGATAAAAACGAGGGGTTTATTCTGTGTGACTGGAAATTACATGAATCAGACAGCGCTGGTTTCTGATGTAGTGATGATCTGGCTGTAAAGCACTCTCTCTCTCTCTCTCTGCGCTGGCGGTTATAATACCTGCACAAACTTCATCTCACACCAATTAGTTCCAGGCCGGAAGGCAGAGAGAGAACGCAGCGAGTGAGAATCCTGCGGGAATCAGCCTGGTTTCCCAGCTTTCTCTCTGTGTGGATATCATCGCTCATCCGCTCTGTCATATAAACACGAGTCAGAGTCTGATGCTCAGTCAGTTTCTGAATAAGACACACTAATCTAATCAATCCAATCTTGTTTCACTTTCTGAAAGTACTTAACCCTTGTTATGCATTCAGGGCTGTTTTAACCCCGAAGAGATATGTCAAATTGTATGAAAGATTTTAGTGAGGGAACATAACCTGGGTTTTCTACAGCGTAACTGGCTTTGATTTCCTTTAGAGTCCAGTGAAGAGACAGTCTTTTTTCTGAAAGAGAAATTTCTGATGAAATGGCATCTGTTTTGGTTTTTTTCAAAAGTGAACATAGATATGATACTGCTTAAACTGAACTGAGCTGAATGATAAATCACTGAATTCAATGATTTAACTGAAAATTGAGTGTTTGCTATTGTCCTTCTGCATTAGTGACACACTATTGTCCTGTTTAATACTGTAACGCTGGTTTGACATGATCTGTATTGTTAAAAGTGCTATAAATAAAGGTGACCTGACTTGACTTAATATGCATGCGACGGTCAAGCTGTTAAAGGTTTTGCTTAAACAGTTTATTAAAAAGGACACCATTGAAAGCATTTAGGTGATCCGCGAAGAGTCGATCCTCCCTATACGCAGAATACGCACACTGTGTAGGGCCCCCGAAACACCAGGGGGCCCCCTTGTTCACAAATATGATTTAATTTGAGTTTAGTTTTGAATTTGGCCAGCGGCTATGAAAACATGGATGATAAGTTATTGTAATGTGGTGCTGTCGCCCTTTCTATGTAAAAATCTGTCAAATCATGTAACGTGAATGTCGCAAAATCTCTAGCTCGAGACGAAAAAAAAAAAGAGTTTAAAGCATTATGAGCCATGGAAGAGACTCTGTTTCTCGAGCTTAATTTTTTGTCGTGGACTAATGGATCGAGCGTTGGACCTGTAACCCAAGGTTGTGGGTTCGAATCTTGGCTCTGGCAGGAGTATTTCACGACTGAGGTGAGACCCTTGAGCAAGGCACCGAACCTCCAACTGCTCTCCGAGAGCCAAATTTCACTGTTGGTTATACTCTGTATAATTGTGTGTGTGTGACAAATAAAGCAGTTCTATTCTATTCTATTTGAGACAGAATGAAACACAGACAAATGCGTTACATTCATTTGCTCTTAACCGCTGAAGAAGCTTCATTTATATGGATCTCTAAGTAATGTGCTCTTCTGTGAATCCATTAGTTTAACTCATGTAATATTTCTATTGAGCATCGACTGAAACTGTAATACTGAAGAACATCAGATAATCTGTTCATCCACTACATATTATTGTGATATATACATATTGTGATATTTGACAGTACACTCAAAACCGCTGACGGCCCTTTAATGTAGATCATTCATTTCACTGCTTCTCAATTACACTTCAGCTTTAACGAACATTCATCACCAACAGCACTTCATTCATCTGACTGTGCCTTGGACTTTAACTCACACTGAGAAAGCACATGCAGTGCTGAACTGTTGTAAATAAAACTGATTATTGGAGTATATTGAACAATAAAACACTATTTCAGTCTTTCTACTTCAAATTTTCACATTTAATCTAATCAGAGTTTCTGCAGGTTTGGTGAAAGACATTTTAAGACCTTTTAAAACCAAATAAAGACAATGTGAGGAATACATTGA